>BMAV01022307.1:202146-217311 GCA_019973955.1 Trichonephila inaurata madagascariensis | reverse complement strand
TATCATTTAATATTTAATAAACCTTTCATAAATAAATTTATTTAATTTAAAAAAATAATTAAATGAATTGAAGAAAAAAATTGATCGTGTGGAATCGAACCCTAGCCTCCAGCATAGAAAGCAGACGATTTACCAATCAAGCTACGAACTCGATGGGGAAAATTAAAATTTAATTGTATAAAAGCTAAGCATGAATTTCGAAGGCTGATTTCTCCGAATTGACTGGCTATTCGACGGAATTACATTGAGGGGTGAACACCCTAAAAGAGTACTACTATTACACCATGTCTCGATCCCAAATGAATTTCCTTAGTCGTGCCCTCTTACCTTGTAAGAAAGTAAAGAATTACTCTCGGAGAAAAATTCCAATTTGCTGAGTACGTTATATACGTATGTCGCAGGAAAATGATGAAATTAGAGGGATTTCATCAAATCCCTAAGGGAGATGATCAATTCACGCAAGATGTTAAAATAACGTCTCTTTACGATCATTTCCCTGATGTAAGTGATTTGATCAAATCCTCGAACTGTTTTAGTGAAATGATGAAATGAACAAGTCAGCATTTGTAGAGTTCTGTTTTCGCTTGTTACCACTCCCTTTTATTTCCCCTTTTCTTCGTCCGTGCCGGGCAGCGCCGGGCTTCTGACGTGACGCACCAAAACTTAAATATCATTTTTAACACAACACACAACACACATACATGAATACAAACATAACATACAAAACATAAATATCATTGACCTAAATATCATTTTTTAGTTTTATTTAGTTATATTCTTTAGATTATTATCTTTCGATTAAAATATCACTTTTGTATGCCTAAAAATTAGAAACTGGATAAAACTTAAGTTGAAAAATGTAAGCAAACAAATTAGGGAATTCGACCTCCTCTTTTTTATAGACAAAAAGATTTTTAATAATAAAAATGCTATTTTAAAAAGGGAAATAATAACTGAAAAAAAGGTGTTACAAATAAAGCAGGATATTTCTGAAGTACTACATTAATGTATAGTTTTAAAAAAAATGTTTGAAATTCTACTACAAATATTTTTTTAAAAAAATACCAGCTTTATTATCTAATTATTTTGTTAATTATTTTCGAATAAATAATTTGTAATTCAATGACTATTGTTGTATTAATTACTCTACTTTTAATAATGCACCATATTTGCTAAATGAACACTTTTAAACTCTTGACAATATTATTTCATCATTTCACTGAAACATGTTAGGGATTTGATCAAATCACTTACTTTCCTTAGGGAAATCACCTTACAGAGTTCTTATTTAAGCATTTTGCGTGAATTGATCATCTCCCTTAGGGATTTGATGAAATCCCTAATTTAATCATTTCCCTGCGACTTTCAATAATTCAAAAGATGTGTATTTAATTGTGAAAACTCTGATGAGAAACGATATATTGTAATTTTTTTTTTTTAAATTTGTATTTTAATTATCCTAAACGTTATTCAAATTGATATAATTTCTAAATTGCCCATTTTGTATTCGAATTTATTTTTAGTTCATTGTTTTTTACATATATATGTTTGTTTAATTTCTTTTCTCTTATTCCATCGATTACAATTATCGTTTTCATATTTAAAGTCTAGAACAGGGGTCGGCAACCTTATAGCTGTGGTGTGTCAAACCAATATACCAATATGATTCAACGCGCCACGCAGTAGGAAATATTTGAAACAATTCGATTTCCACGGCAATGCATCCAGAGTTAGGGAATAAATGTCAAAAATAGAGATTTAAAATTTTATTATATATAAATTATGCATCATTTAAAGATATTCACTAATATAAAAATAAGCAACATAAATAAAAAAAATTATATTCGTACATATATAGAGTATTTTTCAAAAGTACTTTTTAAAATAAGAAATAAACTTAAATTTATGTTCGTGCAATATAGAGAGATAAGAAATTAAAATTTCAGTGAGAATCTTGTCTCTGTAAAGTTCTACCTAATATTGCAATATCAAGGGAAAATTTGTGATTTTCACTTCCCACGGGATTCTGAATATTCAGCTATTAAACAACTTTCTTTGTGGTCTCAAAATCTATTTCATATGAAAAAAAAAATTTGTTCACATATACATGTAGAATCAAAAGCGGATATCAGAGCAGATGCAGTTTTCTCCAGACAATTAAATCACCCAGGCAATGACGTACAGCAATTCGATAGAGTTATCTTCGAGATCTTTTCGTAATTCCGTATATTTTGCTTTCAATAACTCGGAAGATTTTTTTCACGATGCAACAATTAGTGATGCTTCATTTTATAAGTATTGCAGAATTGTTTTGATTCGAATTGAATATTTAACGCGAAGAAGGAGTCACATTTAAACAGAAGATTTTTTTTTTAACATAAATCATACAAACTGCTCGAAAGTATATTAGCAGAATTGTCTTTTGGCAAAGAATTGAAAATAAAAAATAGCCTTCATACGTGAGGTGTAGGGAGGAGAGGTAGAGAGTTAACTTGATCGCATAATTTTGAAAAAGTACCACTGAAAATTGCTCACACGTGGTACGTGTGCCATAGATTGCCGACCCCTTGTCTAGAAAAATATTGGATTCGAATAATTGTTCAGAGAGAGAGAGAGAGAGATGAAATATGTAGTAAATGTGTGTGTGTGTGTGAAAAAAATAGAGTCTCCTAATGTATTCACGCGTGCTTTGGAAAGATTACAAAACTTTTAATTTGAATAGTTTTTAAGTATATTCAAAAAATGTGATATAACTCATTTTATATAACAATATAAATCAAAGATAAATCTTCCTAAAAGAAATAAAGTCCTGGTACTTACGTATTATACTGTCGACCAATTTGTAAAATGAAAAGACGCTGCCAAATGGCGCGATTTATGGCCAATAGTAGAAAACAGTTCTTACTCATGAACAAACACAATAATCTTGTTCACGCATACGATGACAACATTTGGCGACGTCTTTTGATTTGGTGAAATTTTGGTCGAAGGTATATATATAATATGTAAGTACCATAATTCTTCCTTGGATGGTATGCAACAAAAATTTTATTCTAAAACTTTCTTTTACTACGAATATTTTCTCATTTTAAATTCAAATTAAAAGTCGCTTATCATTTAGAGCTATTTAAAAAAAATCGGTTGCTGACTAATAAAAACGTTTCAAAGGTTCGAAACAACTATTCAAAGAGAAGCCATTCCTTTCAACTTTTTGAAACAAAGTATTTATCTTTAAGGTATCCGACTACGTTCGAAACCGTGATTATAAAAAAGCGCATAAATGGATAATTTTCATGATATTTAGTGTCACTTAGATTCGAATGCATGTATAAAATTGTTTTAAGGACATTATAACAAAAAAAAATTATTTAAATACAATATTTCGGCAAAAAATTAACTTAGAATAAATGTTTTTCAAAATTTCTCCTTTTGTGAAAAATGCTTCTATTATAATAATATTTTGCCTGTATATAGCTCAGACCTCTGTACAGAGGCTCAACTATGATTTTTGAAAACTTCACATTATTTTCAGAGTTACAACCATTTGAAATAATTATCGGCGTTTTTTTCTTAAAATTTCTCCCCTCTCTGTTGTCGTAAAACATGGATAAACTCACTTCTATGTTATATATTTCAAAAATCCTAGTTGAGCCTTTGTACAGATGTCTGAGCTATATACAGGCAAAATATTATTATAATAGAAGTATTTTTCACAAAAGGAGAACATTTTGAAAAAAGGTTATTCTAAGTTAAATTTTTTGCCGAAATATTGTATTTAAATAAATTTTTTTTTGTCATAATGTGTCCTTAAAACAATTTTATACAGTATTCTAATCTAAGTGACGCTAATATCATAAATATTATCCATATATACGCTTTTGCAAAATCACGGTTCCGAACGTAGTCGGATACCTTAAAAATTATAACAAATGCATGAAGTTCAGTATTACAAATCCAAAACTCTAATAAAAAAACCCAAATAAATACATCCTGTTAAATATAAACATAAATCTGATCTTTCTTCGCAGAGAAATACCATCAGATGAATAATGTTTTCATTGTAAAAAGAACACGCCACCAATTCCAGTTCCTTTTAGACAACTGCACATTAAAATGCAAATTTCAAGGTTGAGCTAATCAGATTAATATCAGTTTATATTAAGATTTTTTTCCCTTAATCTAATGAATTCTTTTTTTTTATAAAAAACAGAGGAAAATTATAGCTATCACTTATCCAAAATCGTCAACTTTCCCATCCATATGCAAAGATCTCTTGGTGGTTAAGAAGCTATACGTTCATGACCCACATCTCACAAATCCAAAGAAGGCTTTAGAAGGGTAGGTCGTCACAAAGAACAAAGCCTTCGACACCTTTTGACTGCTAATGATGACAATCAAGTTGAGGTATTGTTTCTGTTGCCACACACCCCAGTATATTCGTTTCCTGCCCCCATTATCACAGCTACCGAACAGAGGAAAAGAATTCGATTCAGAAGTCTGAATTATTCGAGCTGTTGTTGTTTGAAACGCATTCTAGAACACTGTTTATCGGATTATTTCAAGGAATTAATTTGTGGAATTCACTCACAGTTAAGGATCACTACCTGTTTAATTCGAATTAATAGAGGAAAAGGCTTATGATAGAGAACACACTCTCTTTTACGTGGAATTTTAATAGAAGTTCCTAAAACTTCTAAAATCCCGTAAGAAAATGAAGAAAATCATTTAAAAGTATTTTTCGAACATATATTTTTTATAATCACCGGATATATATCAATAGAAGATTCTATAAAATTCAAAAAATATACATTCCATATATGTTTTCTGTGTTTGGTACTAAATCTTTTGCAGATGTCAAGAATTTTCGAAAAAATTTGCATATTTAAATAAAAAATGGTATTTCAGATCCCAAATTTTGCCTGGAATTAATTTAAAATATAAAACAAAATTTGATTTAAAAAATTCAATAAAAAATTTTTGGTTTTTGATTATTTGAATAAAGTGAAATATTTTTTTTCAAAAGAACTTGAAGAACGTAACCCATGCTGTATTATATATGTGCATATTTATGCCAATATTCCAAAATATAGAAAGAAAAATATTTTGCTAAAGCAAATTTTTTTTAATTTAATAATCATTTTATTTTTAAAAAATACTACAGAAATTCTTTTTATTTAATAATCATTTAGAGAAAAAAGAACAGATTTTTTACAGCTTTTATATTAGTTTGATTTTGAATTTTTAAAAGAAAAAATAAGAAGTAATACTTAGATAAAAAATTTGTATTTTAGTTATTATAAGGTTATTTAATAAAATGACAAAAAACATTCACATCAGATTTAATTTGTAATACTATCGTTACCTGATTTGCAAACCACTTGCTATTTATTTCATACAAAAATTTCTAATCATATTTGATAATAATGAGAAAATATGTCACATTAAATCACAAATGACATTATTATGCATATTTATTCTTAGAAAAACAGTATTTTTTTTGCTAAATATTAAAAGCAAATGTTTTTTTATAACTACTACTTGATTTATATCTAGTATTTACCAGTTTTAATGATATAAAAAGTTCTAAAATATCTCAATCATTGTCTTATCGCATAAATGTGAACTATTCCCTTGGAAAAATCCTTCAGTTCCCACATTCCTTTTTTCACCTAATTAATGTCTCACAAATGGTTGAAAGATCAACTTTCAGTGTTCTTGAAATAAACTAAGTCATTTTTAATCGTAGATAATAGTTAAAAAGCGAAAGCGTTCTCAATAAACAATAAAAATCCTTAAAAAATAAAAAAAGGTTTTAAACTTTCTATATCTTCCATGGAAACATACAAAACCCGTTCAATTGCAACATCTATTTACACCATTTTATCTTTTTCATTACTGTATCATTTATACTCAAAAGACAGAAGAATTAACAAAAGAATTTTCTAGAAAAAAAAAGTCAGTGTAGGTTGAAAAGGTTGAAGACTTCAAAGGCTGCGTGGGTATGAATTTCATAAGAATGAATTGGAATACAGATCATTGGCTAAATTATCTGTCTTTCATTGGCAGTTAGAAATTTAGATCAGATGGGAAACAATTGCCAACTTTTTAAACGAGTCAAAGAATTGCAAAATTATTATTGTTTCCCAACAATAAAAACTTTGTTATTTATTTCGAATAGAAAATTGAACATTTATCCGTTAATGCTATAAAAATTTTATTCGACAATTGAATTTCATTCCGTTGTTGAAATTTTATTTTTATGTAAATTTTACTAATTTTTTTTTGTTGGTTTAAAAATAATGATATTTTAAAAATAAAATGATATATCTGTAAACAGATATGTACTATTTTTTTATGTGGAAGGTTACAATTATTTATCTTAAAACATCAGAAAATTATCGCCTGATTTTTGGTTAAATCAAATATAATTCAAATTTTTTTATCTTAAAACATCAGAAATTTATCGCCTGATATTTAGTTTAATCAAAACTGTAATTCGAATTATTTATCTAGAAACATCAGAAACTTATCACTTGAATTTTGGTTTAATTAGAGTTATAATTTGAATTATTTATCTTATCGCCTGATTTTTAGTTCAATCAGAACTATAATTCAAATTATTTACCTTAAAACATCAGACATTTATCGTCTGATTTTTAGTTTAATCAGAACTATAACTTGAATTTAATGACAAAGATTGAAAATTGTCATTTGTTCCAAAAATAATTTTTTATCGATGCTATGTTTATGAGCAGAAATTTTAAAATTCATTTTTAATAAATTAATTTAAAGAAAAAAACTACGTGTTAATTATATGTTCATTAGCAATTAATTGGTAAAAAATTATTCGAATAAAATTTCACACGCTAAAATAAAATAAATATTTACAAAAAACTCTATTGATATATTTCATTTATTGATTTTTCCTGTCATTGACAGCTACTACAGGAAGATTAAAGCGTTCATAAACTTTTATTTGTTGTTATTTATTCCGGCTGACTTTCGTATCTACACTTCCTGTTTCCTCATAATTTGCCTTTTATTTTGTGAGAAGTAGTATGTTTCTTTCACTGACCAAACGGAAATGAACATGACTCCTATTCATGAATGAATTATCGAATCAAAGTCTTTAATCAATGTTGGTCAAAGGAATAACAATCTTTGCCCGACTTTCATCTTTTGTTTAATTTAAAAGAACAATTGAATATATTTATTTGTGTATTGATAATTATTTCTCAGTTCATTGTTTAAGCAAAACACTATTCTAAAAATAACGATTTATATTGTATTGATTAACAGAAAAATGCATACAAAATTCTTGCTTTTATGAAACTACTGATGTTAAGAATATTTTTTTTTACATCAGAGTTCAGTCATCCTGAAGAAAAAGGATTAAAAGTTAAATTTCGGAAAAACAGTGGAGAAATATTAATTACAACTAAAACTGAAAAAATAAATGGATCATATTTTTATTTTGAAAGTGTTGAAAACAATTCATCTAAAAATATAAAATCGAAATATATATTAGGAAATTAGACGGGTCATAATTATTTGAATTAAATTGATCCTTAAGAAATAATAATCAAAAAGTTTAAAACTGTTTAAAATGATTTTCAGCAGAACGCTTAAAACAAAAGCAACGTAAATAAAAATGAAATAATATCAAAAGCTAATTAAGTAAAATATTTCTTTCTAAATTATAAAGGAAAAATATATATAAAACAAAATCTAATATTTTACAGTTATCTGCTTAATTTTTCACATTATTAGCAAATTAAAGTTAAATAAAATTTGTTTATTTTCCATCAACAGATAGATAAAACTGTTGATGGAAAAGAAACAAATTTTCATCAAAAATGAGAATACTATTTTTCTAAATACGAATAAATATTTGTAATTAATTAATTTTCTAAACAAACAAATAGTTAATTGGCAAAAATTTGAATGGTTAATGATTTACAATAATCATAAATTTTAAGAAAATACGATTTTAATATTTAAAAAAATATACAATTTCTTGTTTTTTAAAATTAACATACTTTTTAAATTAAATAATTTATACTAATCTATTCAAGCAATCATAAACACATTACGGCATTCAAATATTTGTAAATATTTATGAGGTACAAATAATAGGAAATATTTCAAAATAAAAATATTGCTAGTAGAGTTTTTTTTCCCTATTGCAAAAAATTGTTTTGAAAGAAATAAAAAATCAAGTATTTTTCTCTTATGGAACAGAACTAATTACTTCCTTGTTTATAAACACAGCATTTCGAATGTTTTTTTAATGACATAAATCCCTAGATTCATCAAAATAAATAATATTCTCAAGTTAAAGAAAATAACAACACAAAAATTTAATCCTTCACAAAACATGTTCTAATTTTAATGTTTGTTTTTTTAAATATTTTTGGAGAGATATAAGCAATTTGCATACACACCTCCATCTATTATTCTAAAACGGATGGTTTTGTTTTATTTATTACAGAAAATTTTTTGTTCTTTTATCAAAGCAGGTGCAAGTTTAAACCCACTCCACGCCAATTTTTGCAGGCTATAATTACGCGAACTGGGTGCATTCTAGAGGGCTGGACATAATTCATTTATAACACAAGCAAAGCACCGGCATTTTGTTTTATCTTTTTATAAGTAACATTGCGGAATATATTTCACTGAGACCGTGTCAGCAAATTTGGGCGGGAAATTTTAATTCGTTTCAGATTTAATAACATGTATCACTTTTCACTTCGATTCACGAATATTTTTTTTTCAACATTCTATTTATTTCTTGTTTGTGCATTTTATCTCAGCTATATTAAGTTTTCGCATAGTTTGTTTTTACTATGATTAACAATAAGAAAAAGAATTATTTTAAAATATTTTAGAATGCTATTTTATTTATCTCTTGTAAAAACTTTTAACCATTAATTTTTTTCAGTAAAATATTTTGGGAAGTAATTTTTTTTTATGTATATATATTCCCTTGAAATTTGATTCATTTTATTAAATTTTATCTAACCTAAATTTTATTTTTAATTTTAGAAATATATATTTCGTTAAACTTTGTTTACGTGAATAGTTAAACATGTAAAATTTAAAGTAAAAATGTTAAGAAATGAAAAATAACAAAGTTATAGACATATTAGAAAGTTTAATTAAATAATATTTTCACTTTTGCACTGTATTAATATTGTTTTCGAATGTTGCATTTGCTGCATTCTATAATATTTGATATTCATTCGATAATAAAAAATAAAAAGTCTGTTTATTCCATTTAACACAATTAGGGTTAGCTTAGTTTGATTTAAATAACCTTAAAAAATGTCTACAGATAAACAAATATATTTAAACAACTGTAAGAATATTTGATCTTATGTACAAGATGATTATTTCAAATTTCATTTCATTGTCAATAGTTTACTGCATTAAACCATTTAATTTTTGTGAGTTACATTTCCATTTTTAAGTTACGGAGCAACACTTCTTTTTACAAACAAGTCATGATTCTGAACAATGAGCAAAATGATATTTGAGCAATAAGGTCGAGAAAGTACGGTTCGTTTAACAACAGATAAATTTGTTTTAACTTAAAGAAAAAAATTGGAAAGTGATATTGTGTGCTAAACAATAGCCTTCGTACACAAAGCAGAATCTTTTAGAATGGTCTAGCATTTTTCGAACTTTTCTTTTTCATTTATCGTTTGAAATGATCTGCCCTACTGAACAACTAACTTTCACAACATAAAAACAGCTGTCTCCGTTAAATTTGGTGTTTATCAACTACTGTTCCGTTCTTTAAAAAAGTACACATATTGGTTATTTGGAATGTGAATATTTAGCTATGAAAGAGTTTTTAGGATATTTTTACCTTAACATGTCAAGTCACCTCAACTAGTAACTTCAACGCTAAAAAAATCCCTTATTTTGAAAATGCTTAAGGATTTATAAAGCATCTAGAGATAGCAAGCAAGATAGTAATTTTTTTTAAAAGTATTTATTTTATTTATTTAAATGTAGCATTTTGAAACAATAAATGAATGTTATAGTAAACAACATTATTAGACAATACTTGTTCCTATACTTAAACTTGTAAAATAAAAAAAAATAAAAATATTTTGAATTTCGAAACCCACGAGTGAAGTTAAATTAGGGGGAAGAATTAAAAAATAATAATAAACACCTCTAATTAAAATTTCGAAATAACATTTTTTATAATTTCAACCTACACTTAAAAGCTTGCAATTAACGCGAAGTTTTGTTTTTCATAGCCTTGATTATTAATTTCCACTTTTAAGGCCTTGAATTAAAAATTAATTAGGTAAAAGAAAAAGTGTGAATATTTTTTCTGAACTGAATCATTCAAGAATAATGAAAAAAGTTTAATTATAAAAATTGATAGCATTTACTTCAAAAATAACATCTATTGACAAATTTTCCTACGATTAATTTCTGTCAAGATATCGATGCCTTTAAAGCTGTAAATAAACTAATAATTAATCAAAAATGTTTTCGTAAATAGTCGTAATCGTTTTATTTTATTCTTCAAAATGATTCCACATTTACTTTTGTATAGGTTCCGATTCACTATGATTAATTTAAAATGAATTAGAGAAGCGATTTAACACTCAATTTTAATTTTAAAAATAAATAGCATATTTTTAATTCAAAATATGTTTATTGGAAAATATATTTATTGTAATCTTACTCTGCCAATTTTATGTTGTGCTTTCTGAAAATACCTATACGTATTTGACTGCATCACAGGTACAATAAACTAAAAATTCTCTTTTTTTATCAACTAAATACGTACAAAATTTAATCGTAAAACTCTTACTGAACACTGTGCTCATTTTAAACGAATGCTATAAAACAGTTACGTCAGCGCTTCTCAAACTGTGGGGTGCTTCCCCCTAGGGGGCGTGATAACCCTAGAAGGGGGGCGCGAGCATATTGAAAAGTCGAAAGCAAAAGATTATTTCAAAAAATTATTAATTTTTTGAAAGTAAAACAAACAAATACATTCTGTCATAATGAAAAAAAAAATACATTTACATTGATATAATACACTTATAAATCTATCAGTACTGCATAATCAACTTTATAATTATCTTAACAATACTAAGTTAACAACATGTTTAATAATTACCAATAACCGCACCGGTTGCATATAAAATTATATGCAAAAATTAACACTTATCTGGATTATTTTTTTATGTATGGCTTATAATTAATCCCTTAATTGCAGATTAAAGGTTGCGCGATTCACTCCTCGATGCCACCGTTTTGCACGTATGCATGCATATGTGATGTATTTGGGGGGGGGGGGGGGGAAAAGGAAAATAAGAAAATCCTCTTTGAAATAAGTAAATACTTCTCAAACAATGTTAAGGTCATTTTATTGCATTCCAAAGTCTTCGGAATAATTTTATGGATAGTAGTGAACATATTTGAGAAAGACGTATATATACGTCCGGGGCAATTTACGCACTGTCTGAGAGAGACGTCTATATAGGCCAGTGGCGAAGAGGTTGAAGTCGTATTGTAGTTTTAGCGTCAAAGTATCGCATTATTGAATTCAATATATCGTTATTGTATGGAGAGGGGCGCGATATGAAAATGGTGATTGAATATTGGGTCGCAAGTGTTGAAAGTTTGAGAAGTACTGAGTAACGTACATCAAATATTTAGGAAAAAATTTGATTTGAAAACCTTTATTACGTCCTTCAGTTTGCATAAACCTATTGCAAAATGCAATTAAAGATTTCAGAAAGTAAGAAGCTTGATTGGTAGAGTAAAGGAATCATACCTAATTCAAAACAAGGGCTATGCTAAATCTCTTAACGGTTGCAAATCCTCATGTTGGCGTGATGTGGAGAGAAAGTTGCCAGCTCAGATATTCGACCTTGTCTTTTGATAGTTGATTAAAATTATAAGGTTGCGCGTTAAGCGGATATTTGAGTCATATAGATGACAAAAACCATTGAACAATCATAACTTTCAATAAAGTTAAAGTTATATGAGTAACTTTTTTTAATTACTGTGTTTATTTTTTCATTTTAATATAAAACCTGTTCCGCGCCATGTATTTTAATGAAATTAGAATCACTGTTGTTATTTATTTCAAATTTACTTACTTTTTCTGATTCATTTAATATATTGTTAGTGTTAATAAATTAAGGGAAAAAGAATCACAGCAAAGAAATCTAACCTTCAATCAACCTTAAGGAAACTAGCTTTTCACGTTTTCGATACCATTGTCAATTAGAGTCAAATTAATTGGCAGACATGCTCACTAATAACTATCAAAACTCTTAATTAAACTATTTAAAGTTTTAATTTTCCTGATCATGAAAATCTTTGAGAAATTATCCACATCTTTTTTCTCTGTACAAAGAGAAATTAGCAATTACTTTGAGCAAAACAAATTTTTTTAAAATGAAATAAATTATATCAATATTTCTAGTATATTTCAAATAAGTTTAAAATCATGATTGCACATTTTAAATAATAAAAATCTTTATTATTTTGCTTTTTAAAGTTATTATTTTCCACATTTGGAATTGTCGTCAATAAGATGACTCGATAGATATCAAACACAAAACAATAGGCTAGTCGAGAGGTCCATCCTCTTTAACTCGGCTTTCCTTTTTCGTCCAGCTAAATTGGCAATTTGAGCTAGAGCAACACCGCAAATGAACGGCTCTACTAATTAGCCTATAAATAGTGGGGTAGAGAATAAGAATTGTTTTGTGGAATGCCTGAGTTATAGTTGCTTAGCTATTAAAAGATATCTGAATATTGCTCTTTGGCTAGTTTCAGAGATCGTATCTTATTTAAGATAAGTACCTATTATTTCTTACCGTTTAGTTTGTCTAGTCCGCACATCGTGCAATCAGGTCTAACATTCAAATTAATAAAATTAAATTATTGAAAATATCTGTGTTTATAATCATTTTGTGTCCGATTTAATGACTTCTCAATCCGGACTGGGTTCGGATTCCCCCCGGGGGATCTGTTTAATGAGCGTGACCTCCATCTCAACGAACACGAGAAGATACCGAGACAACTTTTTGAATCATCGATGTACTATTTTGGATGGAGCAGATAAGATATCAACTAAGTTTTCAATTCTTTTCTTAATTTAAAATATATGTTATACTATCTACATACACAAAAGTTATTCTCTACGGAGAAGGATTGGAACGAAAATCGCTTTGACAGAACCATCTATCTTGAAAGAGATTTCTCAAAAGATTTCATATCTTGTTGCCCGAAGACGTTTCTGAGCGAGCAATTAAAACGATATTAACCTCATTGCATCTTTAAGAAGCTGTCATATGAAATACAGAAAATGAATGAGTTAAGAATCCTCCCCCCTCTCCCCCAACTTATTTTAGAATTTGGAAAATTAGGTTCTGATTTATAAAAAAGTTAAAATACGAAAGATAAAAAAAAAACATGATTAACTAAGAATACGAACCATTTGGAAAGGAATAATATGTAATTCTCTTTCGAACGATTCGTATTCTCTTTCAGCTGCGTCCTCGTCTGCAAACGAGCCTCGATCACGTGTTTTTTATGACCCGTTATTTCAATCGTCTGCAGGTATTCTATTTCCTTGTTTGGTGGACCAGACAGTTAAAGTGTGGAAGATGATGATTACGCGCGATCTTTTTGTTCCCATTTGGATTGTTAAAGCGAAAAAAAGAATTCGAAGGATTAAGTTTGAGTTTCTTTAGCATCTTTGTGAACACGCCATCGTTCTGATACGGAAGGGCGGAGTCGATATTCGAACAAAAGCTAAAAGTATCAACTTTCTCTTCCGCAACAAAAAAGACAATTTCGCGGTTTTTCATAAAAAAAAAAAAAAAGAGCCCGATACGTTTTTTTTTAAGAATAAATAACAAAAATGCTTCAGGAAATGGGGCGGAAATAGCCGTAATGAATGAAAACTACAAAATTGTTCTAAAAATCTTAAGACTTGTTCATTTTTTTAAGGAAACCTTATTCTTTGGTGTTTTTAACACAAAATAAAACAATTGTAAGGATTTTAAAACGGAAGGGGATATACGAGGAAATAACCAATATAATCCTTAAAATGAAAAAAAGTACAAAATATAGTATAAGAGGAACAATTTTTTTAAATTCATAATTGTTTTTATTGGAACAGCATAAATATTTTAAATTCATTTTATTGAATGGAACTAAAAATAGATCTCGGAACTTGAAGTATTATAAATGGAAAAAACTAAAAGGAAAACAATTTGAAGTTAACCCCTCTTAAAACTCTCAAAATAAATCCCATAATTCTCAATAATACACATAATTTACAAAATTTTGCAACGTACGAAAAATTCTCCTGAATTCATCCACTATAGGCACATTTAAGAAAGTGCTATTCTCATTTAATACATATTAAAATTATATGTGATATCCAAACGGAGCAAATTGAATACATAAAATAAAATAATGACAAAAAAGGCAGATACTCTAATTAAATAAATCACACTTACTATCGTACTCTTGAATTCCAATTAGTAGAAAAAGAATCCTTAATACCTCCACCCCTTTAAAAGTTTAGGTATTGAGGATTCTTTTTGAGATAATAACAATGAAAACATAGAAGTGAAAGAAACAGAGCTTTGAAGAATTTGAGTATAAAAATAATGTAAAAAAGTTTTAACAATAAAAAGATGTTCTTTATAGTAAGAAAAACTGTAGACTTTTCAGAGTTTTAAGAAAAAAAAAAAAGGATAAAGAATGAAATTAGAAAGTGTAAGAGACTTGAGCCTTTAGTCTATTTTTTATCCAACAATACCGAAAAATTGTTGAGAAATTTGCTTTTATTCATTTATTTTTTCTTCTTATAATCTATAATGCGTTTACTCTGTTCCATTAATTAAACTTGTAAAAATCTATGCTCATTTTCTAAAAATCGTTTACACAAATATGAAAACGAAGTGAACTGCATCTAATAATTCTTTCTCCTATGTTGTTTTTAGATGCATGTAAAAGAAGATATAAGAGAATTAAACTTTGAGATTAATTCAATGAGCAAGATTTAATACTGTTGCACTTTATCTTAAAGGAATTTAAGATAAAGTGCAACAGTATTAAATCTTGCTCATTGAATTAATCTCAAAGTTTAATTCTCTTATATCT
>BMAV01022307.1:123003-197146 GCA_019973955.1 Trichonephila inaurata madagascariensis | reverse complement strand
TGTGAAAGATATTTTTCTATTTGTAAAGAACTGCTTCTCACAAAATGTTTTTATATCTCTGTATCGACTATAAATTATGCAAATATTGTATTTACTTTTAAATCAGATGTTAATACCAGTTTTTTGTTGTTGCTTGCTTATTGAAAATTGAAACATTTAAAAAATTGTTGGCTAGATGGCAAAAAAAAAAAAAAAAAAAAAATCAGAATTTTTGACGTGAATTAATGTTTAAATATTAATTAAGTAATAATAATATGAGCAATAGCGTAACGGAGAATATTAGGGGCCCCCTCAGTGGCGTACTCAAAAATTTTTCAAGGGAGGGGGGAGGACCCATGATCGAAAGTTCACCATTCTCGAATCATACCTTAATGTGACGCTAAGCTTATTATTTTGATTTTGTCGATTTTGGGAACAAATAAACTAATTAATAATTAGAATTAATTAATAAAAGAAATTGTTAATTACAAATACTTAATTATAAATTTTGCGTATTATATAAATAGGATTATTATATCAATCGAAAAAAATTCAAGGGCTATGGGGTGTTCGGACCCGTGGACCCCTAGAAACTATAACATTTGGTACTCTCCGCGATGTGGGGGTTGAGGGGGTTTACGTTACGCCACTAAATAGGAAATGTATAAAACTCAAACTCAGTGGCGCAACAGCCCATGAGGGCCAGGGCCTACTGTGTCCATCCCAGTATATGTGGCCATTGGGCGCTGTGGTGCATGAGCAGATGTCCCGATCAAGTGGTCCGTCTGAAGCGAGACCCCCCAATGTTTAAGTCCCCACGCAAGCTTGGTACTCATTTAATCGACCCATTGCAGTAGGGATGAAAGGCTAAGTCGACCTTGCCCAGCCCGGGAATAGTATCCGGATCTGTGGTATGGAAGCGCGATACGCTACCACTCGACCACTGGGCCTTCAGAAGATACATAATCTTGCCATAATAATTTTTTTTTGTTTCGTAACTCTTACAAAAAATAATAAACATTTATTTATTATTATTTTCTATTAGTTATATTATGACTAATTATATAGTTTAGTGATGTGAATTAACCGCTTTCCCTCGGAAATTAATAAAAAGAACTTTTTTATTAGGCCTAAATTAAGTTGCTTCTGATATAATCTTGTAAAACCGAAATTAAGTTAATTGAGCCTTCCATCAACAAAGTTCATTTTTCCTATCTCAAGTATATTTATTGTAATTCTTTATAAATTAATTTTTCATCAACATATTACATTGAGAAATTACAGGGTATATTTGTAAATCTCGAAATTTACGGTATATAGATGCATTTCTTATATTTACATCTGTCTTTCAATAATAAACGAATTGTCACAAAGTATCCACATGGTAGTTTATAACTCAATGATAAAAAAAAAATGCTAAGCCAGAAAGCATTTATATTTATCTAACATTCGACAATAAAAAGAACAAAATTTATAACACGCACAAAAATGAATAAAAACACATTGAAAACGATTTCCATAAATATAGTGCTTGATGAATAAATTTAGCAGATCCACCTATGAGAAGTGAAATAACAAGTCCGCGTACATAATAATTAGTTTCAATCCCTTCCAACGGGACTTGTTTCTTGAAACCGTATGGTTCAACTTTGAAATAAAAGAAGACAGTCCATATTTACAAAAAAAAAAAAAATTAATAAAATAAAACAGACTACCAATGGAAATGAAATAATATAGTAGACCTGCTAACCTTCGACCCACAGCTACGATTGTAGAGAATGGACAGAAGGTGAACAACTCGACTCGCCCCTTCCATTTTTCTCCAGCAACTCAACTCGTTTGCGAATTCTTTTTCTTGCTTCTTTCGAGGAAACTGGGCGACCTTCGCCAGCGCAAGGACGTTATTCTCAGTGCGGGGATAGATAGCCCATGTTCACGTCCTACCTCAGACCCTGGCAACATTCTGATTGGGCAAATGAAAGGGTTAGAATGAATAATTAGGTATCTGGTCTCCCATGGTGTGACGGAAAGCCCTGTTTTTCCACAAACGGTATGACATGTTTGCATATGCATGAGCAGTGGCATACCCGAAAGGGCTGTGGCCCGTGGCTGCACACCTTTGGCAGGACCGCGGGTGTTGTTTGTGGAATTACAAAATAGCACGAGGGGCTTCGAGTGAAAGAACTTTCTTGTGGCAAGCAGAATGCAAACGCCCCTTCACAGAGGTCGATTGCTTCTGACTAATATACCTTTTGAATTGAAATCTGGAGTTTTTTGTGGAGTCTTAACTTGTGGTCTACGGCCTCCTGGGGATATGTGGTAATTAACCAGTAGGAGATTTTAAGACAACGTAAAAATTAATTCCAAATGTGTTTTTTTTATGTTCAAGATAGGGTTTTAGTTTAATTCTAAAAAAGAATAAAAAAAAAAAACGAAACATGTGGTTAATGACACTTTCAAGCAAAATTTAAACATATGCCTTTCTTAAACATCTTAAGTTTTGCAATAGCTCTATTAATGGATAAATGGCTTTTGCTGATTTTGTACAGAAGGCACATTGGGAAACATGAGTTATCGAGTGTATAATACAACACTTGTACGAACAGCATGATGTCCAGTTTCAGAAACAAGTATTTTTATACACTAAATTTTCTTATTGGAACTTCTGTCCTTAAGGAAGCATAGTAGATTTTGTTACTTTGTGTATTTATTAATAAGAATTTATCATCGAACCTAAGCAAGATTACATTGTTAAGGCAGGCAAAAGTTTAGTCAAAAAACCATAAAAAGGAGAAACATATTTTTCATTTGATAGAAAAATATTAATAGACTTTGAAAATCCATTATTCTACCTAAGATAAATGTGGTCTTGGATATTAGTATTTTCGGAAGAAAAAAAAAATGGTTGAACATTCATTTGTTGCTGCATACCTCGAAATACTTTTGAGTTTAACAATATTCCGCAAAATACTGTAAATAGTTTTTTTATAATCAATACGGGGGTAAATAGTTAAGTCTCAAAAAGTATATCAGTAGCTATTTTGAACAAAGTCAGTCATACTGTTTTGAAAATTTCATTAAGTTCTGGAAAACTGTTGGAATTTTTTTTAAAGTCATTTTTCTTAAAATATGGGATATACAATTTAGAACTCCAAATGTAGTCACCGTAAAATCCGGCGTATAACGCGCACTTTTAACACAAAAATTAAGGTCGAAATGAACCGGTGCGGGTTATACGCCGGGTATAAAAATGAGAACTAATGAAAAAAAGACTAATAGATGACTCACGTGAGAGGCAATGACAATAATAATCCATCAGGAATATATAACTTACCTGAAAAGAAAAGAAAATAAGATTAATTTGAATGTTACATAATATAATATCAAACATATAACAATCGCATTTTTTAAGAGAAACGTAAAACAATCTTTTAAGTATGCTAAAATTACGTATGAGATATATATTCAAATATATTGGAACACACAAGAAATTATACATAAATACCGTAAAATCCGGTCTAACAGGCACTTTTAATACAAAAAATGAGATCGAAATATTTGGGTGCGTGTTGTACGCCTGGTATAGAAACGGTAGCTTTAAAAAAATTTTTTTAAAAAAAAAAGATGACAGAAAAAAATTAGGCTTCTGCATATATTGAAATACTGTGTACTTAAAAAAAAAAGGACATTTCTTATGAACTTAAAGGGTTGTAGTTCTAGAAATATACTATTTTTTCTGAAACTTGGAATAATACCTCGAATAAATTATTTCAAAACATTAGAGCATTGCGCATTAACATTTCAGGTTTCTTCGTAAAAAAAAGGGGGTGCGCGTTATACGGCGATTATACCTAAAAATTAAAAATTGCAGCTTGAAAGTATAGGTGTGTGTTATACGCCGGATTTTACGGTACTTCTCTTCAATATTGAATTCCAGGAAAACTTACAAAGAATTGAATGAACAATTGCTGATTTAAGTGATGTAAAAAAAATATGTGGTTCTAAATTGACACATTTCGTAGTTTTCATTGAGTAATATTTTAACAACTAATTTCTATTGACTATTTCCATCATATACATTTAAAATTAGCAAAGGAAAAAGAATAAAAAGACTGCATCATATATTAAATCAATAACCTCATGAAAAATTTATATAACTCTCAGTATTTTTAAGAAAAGCAATCAATATTGTCATCGAATAGCACATCAAATGAATTATTTAAGCTTAATACACAAAACGATGTTTCAAACACCTTTCACGAAATGTGATGGATGTTTAGAATAATCAATCAACTTTTTACTAGCCAATTAAGATTGAATACACCCTATCAAAACTATCTATCAGCAATTTTGTATATAATTAAATCTTTTGAGGCGTTATGCTTTTTTGTATAAGTCTATCGATAAATTGTAGGTTTTCTACTTGTAGTAATAGGAGAGATGAATTGTTTCATTTTGTACTTTAAAATGAAAAGTGTTTATCAGTACACTTTAGATGTAATGAGAAATACGCGCGGCATCTATATTTAAAAATCTAGATAGTTTTTATTAAATTCTAAGCACAAAAATTTCGAATTAATGCCAGGATTTCAATAAAAAATCGTTTGTACTTATTTCGAATGCATCTTAATATTTACAAGATAGTAATTTTTAAAAAAAGTATTTATGTTTCATTTCGCAACAGCAGGTGAGTTAGAAAGTTACGATAAAATAATTCTTCCGTTTATATAATATAGCACTAGTTACATAGAGTACGAATATGAAATAAAAAGTATTTATAGACAAAAAAATCCTGCTATTTTATCTTCTAAATTCTATTAATCATCATTTTGCGTGTTGAATTATAATGTTTATGCTTTGCTAAAAAAAATATTTTTTTTTTCATCGTTTGCTCTAAAAATAATCGTAATCGAATTAAAATACTACTTAGACGATAAATAAAGTAAATGAACATTACAACACACACAAAAAAAATTATAAATGGGGAAAAAGCAGTCAAAACAAAAGTTCGAAGGAAAATAACTAAAAATTCCACAATGTGAAATTTCCTAATTCAAAAGTAGAAAATCATATATTAAGAGATTAAATACTCTGAGAGAAAAAACAAATATGAACCATAAATAATTGGATTGACCCAAAAATTTTCTGTGGAATGTTAATAAAAAATACCCCTTATCTTTCATCAAATCTATTGACAAGGTTTTATTAAAGTAGATTAACTATGAAACTGAATGACATAAAATTTGAAATGTCGCTCAAATTCTAGGTTCATCAAACAAATATTCGAAAAATATAATTTTATTGTCACAGACTGTTCTACATCATCAGATTTCTTTATCGAACCATACATTTAAAAGCTCTCTCAAGCATAAAGCAGTATTTTTTTCAATTAGTTCTCATAACCGTTTTGCTTTCTAAAGTTAACCTCCACAAAAACCACCGAATTGAATTCTAACGCATCTTGCTTAGACGCTTGACTTATATTTCACACGTATTTTATTCTAATGCTGCCTTACCGTGAGAATATTCCAAAACCTTGATCTGATAGACAAATGAATAAACAAATACGAAGAAAATATTTTCGAAATAAGCGTTTCATAATTCGTTCCTGTCAAGTTGTCTCTGGTTTTATGTGTTCTATTCCCAGGAGAAACCTGTTGAATACAATAAATCTGGTTCTTGGAACGATATTTCTAGTTCACAATGAAATTTTGAATTTTCAAGAAATAATAAAAAGACTGTATTGAAATTTTCATGATTTTGTGAAAATGTGTTCGAATTTTTTTTCCTGCTACAATGAATGCTAATTACTTTCGATGAATGTATTTTATTCAGTTTTTGATATTCATTTCATAACTAATATAAATAGTTTTTTGTTTGTTTGGCTACAGATGTCGCTGATATACTCATGTAATATTTGTGCTTTAAATTAATTTAAATACTTTGTATTTTTTAGCTTAATATTTCAGACAATATATGAAACAAAAAAAATAACTTAGCGCTTTTTTATATAAAGTTTCTATATTTTTAAATTCTCCGTTTCTATAGTTTTTGATGCAGTCTCAAATACAATTTAATTACATTATACATCTTTGAAAATATTTGAATTTTTTTCTTATAGAATGTTGCAATCAGCTAAAATTTCATATTTATTTCAAAGAAACTTATAGTGTTATTAAGCTTTTGTATGTCCTGAAAATTAGTAAATATATTTATGAAAAACTTTTTTCAAATAATATGATTTCTCGATTTAACAAAATAATTTTTTAAATTCAGGCATAAAATGAAATTATTTTAAATGATGAATGCAAACATTTGAAATCATTGCTATTTTTACAAATAAAAAAGAATAAGTTATTCGGAAATTTTTTTTTAAATGTTTCTATACTTTAATGAAAAATAAGACGATTATTTTTGGGGGATATTATTTATAACAGTTGTAAAAGGTTTATTTTTTTAACTTTTTAATACATTAATCAAGTTTGAACATAATTTAAATAGTTTTTAAAAGGATTTAATTTTTTTAAAGTGACGATTTAACTGCTTCATACAAATTAAAATTAAACTGTTTCTAATCTGAACTTTGAAAAATGTCTAAACATTTTACGATATAGTATAGTAATCCATTCCTACATTATTCATACTGTTTTCTGTACAAATTTTAAACATACAGGCATGAAAATTGAATAAAAATATACTATTTGAATAATTAGCTTTTTTAAATGAAATTTTTTTTAAAAAAATAATTACTTTAAAAGATGAACAGGCTATGAATTTGTTTTAAGTAGGAAACTATAGAGAATTTAAGCCACACTTTTTATTGAAATTTTTTTTTCTGTTTGGAATGTCACAAAAAAAATGAGACCCAAAAGACATTCTGTGCATTTTAATAACATTTCTTCATTTAATTTTTATTACAAAAAATATTGCTTTTCAAAGTATTTTATCAGTATTTATTAGTATCAGTATTTTACATTGTTTGCTTGTTTACGTGCAACAGTATAATAGCATTATAAGAGTAAATAATAATAATATAATAATACATTTATAAAATTAAGTTGTCAATCCCTTCCTTATTTTATGTAAATTAATAATGTAATATCTGTGAATATATGTACATAAGAAATTTGAATGTCAAATATTCTTTTAAGTGGAATAAGCGTTATTCAGTGTTATTTCTGATTGGGTAAACCAAATGTATTACAACTGACAGTCAATATTACGAATATGTTACATGTTTTCATGATGATTTTCTGTTGGCTGAAAATTATACGACAATAAAAACAATCAATATATTAATAAGCTTTGTTTTCTTTTAAAAAAAAATGATGTGAACAAGACTATTATAAACATAGATAACATAGCTTCCTACGTATAGGTAAAAAAAAATTCTTAATTTATCCAGACTTTCCAAATGGGTTTCCATGGCAACACAGCTGTCGAGATTAACAACTGTCACGTGCATGAAAAAGTTTTGGTTTTATCCTTTTTAAAATAATAAATTCTTTAATTTCTTTCGTTTTTTGCCACTTTTAATGCTTTTACTGTGTAATGAGAAAATAATTATGAAGCTCTATTTTCACATTTTTACGCACGAAAACACCGCGGGAAAATATTATTTACGAACAAATCCAAAAGAAATACAGCTGCTGAACGCTTCGAACGGTAAATGTTTTGAAGAAATAAAAACAGGCAACAAAAAACTCTGAAAAACTAGTTCTTGACGAAAACCGACCGAATTGACCCTTCAACACGTATATGCCAAACTGAAGGCAAACAGTCATAATTAATAACCCTCTCCATTACACAGCAAAACTCACTCGCTCCGATATATCATCTTACGCAAGGTAAAATAGCTAGCAAAGCAGCAAAAAATCGCTTTCGAACACATAAACTGGGTGACCCTAAGCCCGCGGGTAGAACACAGTCAACTCAACTCGCTTTATCAAAAACTAGAACGAGTCCCAGCAACAGATCGAGATCTTCTTCGATGTTGCCATTTACTAATTCCTAATTAACATTTTTTATTTAGAGCAATTTGAAAGTCAAACGATTGATGGTTTAATCGATGAATGAGTGACGTGTAAAGAAAGGAATTAAAGATGGCGGGAAAAAGCTCGCTTTTGTTTGATTAGCAATTGCCATTGTCTCACATGAAATGCGGATGTTTGTACGAACAAAATTTGCTGTGAGAATCAGGTTAATTTTTTTGGTATAATTCCTTGAAATAACGGTTCAGAAAAATTCCGTTAGCGAAGGGAATTTTTTGTTGTTCTAATGTTTTATGTAATGACGTTGTTAAATGAGAGAAAGAATATGAACTAATATACTTAATTTCAAGATGCTAAACCAATAAAAATAAATACATTATATAAAAATAATTTTCAAAAAACGTGTCCATAAAATATTTAAAATAAACTTTTTTTTCTTTTTCTAAAAACTTTCCATGAGAGAATACTATCGTTGATTCAACTCTTAAAAAATAAATTGCACAATTTACTTCGTTAGATTATAAATAGGACATTCTGCATTATCAATAGGTTTCGTAGCAGGTTTTCTATGATAATGAATCCCGGTAATGGGCAAAATTCATATGACGTCATAGTCACATGATAACTACAATAACGCACATCCAGTCAATCAGTTCATAAATTCATGTGATATCATGGACACATAATCAATGTAATCACGTGTTTCCAGCCAATCATACGTTTCACTGTTGCCAAATTTTCTTGTAGAAATATTCTTTTTTTTTTTTTTTTTTAAAAATACATATTTGTCAAGAATAATAACGCACTTAGGTGATGAAAATGAACTTGATTCAAAAGTATATATATGTACACGTATAGTGTAAGAATTTATTATTTTTAATTTTGAAAAATTTTTGAAGAATCTTAATATTTGTAACTACTAATCAAAATCGTGACTAATAATCTATTTCGAAACTAATAACTAATTCTAATAATCATTTAATAGTCAAATTCGAAATTTTATTAAAATTTTTCAAGCAGAATTACAAGTACAAGTTTAATGTTGGTTTTGAATTTTATGAAGAACACGTGATCGCATGAATTTAGCCCATTGTTTTGAAATGCATAAATTATTTCGAAAGCGTTTGAACTGATAAGTTTCTGCAGATTGCACTGTTCTTTGATGACCCTACCTTTATTTAATAAAAACTTAAAAAATTAAATTTATTATTTATATATATATATATATATATTCCCTTTTTTTTTAAAAAAAATTCTACATTTTATTTCTGAACGCAATATTTTCACACAAAAAGCAGATAAATAAATTATATACTTATATTTTTTTTATAATTTTAATTATTTCAAGCATACATAAATAATAACAATGTAGACATTATAAGCCTTAATTAGACGAAAAATTTATGTAAATTTTACGGTAAATATTCATGAAGAATTATTAATATGCAGCACATAAATATTTCTTTTTAATCCGACCTTGATAAATGACACCAGTAATTAAAGACATTCTAGGTGAGATGAAAACAACAAGTAGAGGGAAATCCACCTACTTAAAATTTAACATTCCGCTCCAATAAAAGTGTTTCTTACGTGCAATCATTACCAGTAAAAAAAAGAATCCATAAACAAGAATGCGATATTACAACACTCCTCTACATCTTGCGGTCATAAGCACTTTTACCGAGCTTACAATGATAAAAGAACCAACCATTTAATCATCTTCAGTATGTGATACAATAATTAGACAGGTGACCACAGGCACTTAAAAACAATTTATGAAAAGGTCCATCCTTGTTGTTTAAAAATAATAAATCGCAAACGAGCCAGCAAATTAAGCGCATTACTCTTCTTTTAAGAACTAAAAAAAAAATAACTGCCCGTCGCAGTTTGTCAAGGGTGCTACGAACTATAATTATCATTCGATATGGAAACAGATGTTCTTGTTTATTGACACGTTTTTTAGTAGAAAATGAGAGGAGGGCAGCTTTCTGAGCTGTAGACATTAGGGATGAATCTATTGGCGTCTACGCCCACAGAAAACGACGCTTTCGGGGCGTGGGCCACGTCAGGCCCTCCACCCTTTGCCTCCAACACCCACGGATCATCCCGTCTTCGTGGTTTGGAATGATAAGAGGGGAAGGGTTGCTGGATTTGGCGGCAAATCCTTTCTTTAAGAGCATTGATCTCCAGTTGTGAAGTCTTTAAATGCCTTCAAATTGCCTAATGCAGTAGTCTTCAAACTTTGTCGACTCCCGGAACCCTCGAACCTGTAAGATATTTCCGAGAACTTCCTCCAAAAAAATAGTGGCCTTAAAAGAATATACCTTGAAATAATGTTTAAGGCAGATCAATGTGTTATAGGTACTTTAAGTAAAGAAAATTTTATAAATGCTGCGTATTTATTAATTTTTTAAGGTATCCGACTACGTTCGGAACTGTGATTTTGCACAAGCATAAATGGATAATTTTCGTGATATTTAGTGTCACTTAGATTATAATACGTGTATACAATTATTTTAAGGACATTTTGACAAAAAAAAAATTATTTAAATACAATATTTCGGCAAAAAGTTAACTAAGAATAATTTTTTTTCAAAATGTTCTCCTTTGGTGAAAAATGCTTCTATTATAATAATATTTTGCCTGTATGTAGCTCATACCTCTCTACAGAGGCTCAACTAGAATTTTTGAAATATATAACTTAGAAGTGGGTTTATCCATGTTTTACAACAGAAGGGAGAAATTTTAAGAAAAAAAATGCCGATAATTATTTCAGTTGGTTGTAACTGAAAATAATGTGAATTTTTCAAAAATCATAGTTGAGCCTCTGCAAAGAGGTTTGAGCTATAGACAGGCAAAATATTATTATAAATGAAGCATTTTTTTGACAAAAGGAGAACATTTTGAAAAAGGGTTATTCTAAGTTAATTTTTTGCCAAAATATTGTATTTAAATAATTTGTCAAAATGTCCTTAAAACAATTTTATACATGTAGTCTAATATAAGTGACACTAAATATCATTTAAATCATCCATTTATACGCTTTTTTAAAATCACGATTCCGAACGTAGTCGGATATCTTAAACATATTATTGTAATTAACTCACTAGTGCATGCTCCAGGTGTCATCTACCATTACATTATATTTACTGGGACTTTGCATATTATATAACTGAAATTAGTGGCGTAACGTACACCCCCGCATCGCGGGGGGGGGCAGGGTTCTAGGGGTCCCACAGCCGGACTACCGCCAGGTACCAACCCTTGGTAAAATCGAATTGGGGCCCAAAACCTGATTTCGCAGGGGGGATATGTATTTGCATTTTTTGACACACACTATCCAAGTCTAGGAAAAATTGAAGCTCTCTGCAAAATCGCAATTCATATTCTGCATTAATTTGCTTCTATATTTTGTTGCCACTTAACCTGAAAAATATTTTTAACTTAAATACATTGTTCGGAATAGCATTAAAATGTTTATAATTGTGTGAGAAACTCCTGTGTATTCTGCAAATTTGCAAACTAAAATGGAGGAGCTGTTTACTGCTTAAATTTAGACTTAGCGTCGAATCTGTTGATATTTGTGGGTGCCAATAAATTGTTCTTTCTCCTTCATTGTCAAGCTTTCTGATTTATCTCTTCCTGTTTAAAGCACGTGACTTTTTTACGAAATTTAAGATTTTTTTTATCCATAAAATGGTTATTTAATTAAATTTACAAGAAAACTGCCCTTAAAATTCAATCTCATAAAAATTAAAATTTTTCTAAAATTTTGGTGCTTAGATTAAGCAGATAGTGATCATTTGCAGAACCCCTATCAAAGCTCCAGGGGATACAAGTTGTAGACTTTTGTTCTAAGCCATCAAATATGGAATATACAAATGAGTTATAATGGGTCTATTTGATAAAAAGAACAATTGTATGCCTTTTTCAGAAAAAAAGGGCTTCTCACTTTCGCATGTTAAAACATATGTAGGGAACTATTGCCAGCTTTAATATAGTTGGATAGTATCAACTATAACACAAAATTATAAAAAAAAAAACCACAAAATTATAAACTTTTATTGTAGTACAAAAATAATTGTGCTTTTATTTTTTAATTGATTTTGAAGGTCCAATACTTGTCGAGATAATGATTCGAAATTTTAATATTGGACTTTTTTATTGGTTAAAATATTCTGTAACTTTTACACTTTTTATTTATTTTCCTTTTGGTTCCAGTGTTTAATTTTAAAGTTTCTGAAAAACAAACTAAGAAAAAGGTTTAATAATTTTATTTACGTTGGAATGGTTATAATAACAAAAATAAGCGAATTCCCCCTGTTTTTTCCCTTCAATATATTTTGAGCAAAATATTTTGCTAATAAGTTACCCCCCCCCCCATAATATTTTTTCAGCTTTACAATTACGCCATTAAAATAAAATAAGCCCAAAATATTCTTCATTTAAAATTAATAAAAAAAAATTTTTTAGTTGAAACAACTGTTAATACATTAAAAAACCTGCCTCTGCCTGATTGTATTAACTCGAATATTCATATACGAGTATATCAATGATAGAATGTTAGTGCATATAAGAAAATTTCAATAAAATTATCTAAAAAAAACAACGTTGATATTTAAGGATTATACATCAGTTGACCATTGTCTTAATACTTCCGCAGCAACCGCTTATGTCAAAAATGAATGTAGGCTAAATTAATTACTTTTTTCCCCTAGTACTAAAAAGAATTTAAATTAAGATTCTAAAAGTAGAATCAGCGGAAAAACGCGAATCATTTATAGTCGAAAAAGCACGCCAAGAATACAACCCTATTTTCAATTTAAATGTTTGAAAGCTTTCCTTGACTGGTAGATCGTAAACACATTTAAGCATTAACACATTAGCTTTAAGAGACAGAAAGCTTAGGAGAAGTGTCATGCGAAACGAAAACATGGAGGTAAAGAGAATGTCATTAAAAAAGGACAAATGAATAATCTGTTTAACATAAAGCGGCAAGAATGTCGAACTTAGTTTAGTGAATATTTTGCTGTACAAAATCTTCATGATAAGACGTAAATGTTTCTCACAATTTTAGGGGGCTCAAGCAAATCTCAAGAGAAATAGGATCAGGATTCACTCGAAGAAATTTCTTTTAAAAGTGCATTATTTATTAGTTATCAAGAAAAAATTTCATCTGTAAGTAATATTACATTGAAATAGTTAATGAACTTTAACGTACCGATGCCAGAATATTGTTTCAGAGGTAATCGATTTAAAGAATTAAAATCGATATTTATTGAGACTTTCCCTAGCATTGCAAAGAATTTTGTATACAAACGCGTATATAATAATCTCTTCTATTTTTCATAATAAAATGTATTCCAAGAAAAATCATAAAAAATAGGGAAAATTCAGCCAGAATGGTAATACCAGAGCTTCACTCACCAAGTAGAAGTTACCAAGTAGTAGTTACGAAAATTAATCATGCAACATCATTCAGACAATGAGTAACTATGTCTTGTTTAAGGCGTTTCCGCAATAGATATGCAATGTGCAAAAAAGCATAAAAAATTCTTTCACAAATTGATTCCCCAAATACCATCTATTTTAAGAGAAACCTTATTCAGGGCATAAAATTTTCGTTACTACAGAGTGACAAATAGACAAAAAAAAATATTTTTTTTTTAAAGTTTCTATTATAATAGTTACATTACCATAGGATGGGCACAAACGCATTGTACAGTTTTAAATGAATATAATTTTTTTAATGTTTTGTTACAGAATATATTTATTTATGTATACGATAAAGTATATGATTTGGAATTTTTTTTTGAATTCGGTATGGGAAGTAATATTTTTTAGACTAGAACAATAGTCCTGTTTACGAATACGGGATTTTCCATAACCTTTCTTCAAAAACAGCTTGCAATGAGTGACAGTTTTATTAAGCAACTATAAGGCAACACGAGGGCTTTTGGGTGACAGACCTCGTAATTTTAAACCTGGGTCGAGTGATGAGGACACCTGAGTTGGCATCACTGTTTCTACCATAATATGACCACGGAAGGACATTGAGCCTCGACAGACTTAATGTGCCTCGGCCTTCTCTACACAGCGGGTCTTCAGTGTGACAAGAACTCGAACCCGAGAATCTCCGACCACGAGCTCGTGACAGTAACCACTAGGCTACCACAGCCCAGCAACGTGCAATATTTCTTTTTGTGTTTCTTCTTCTTCAATGGCTTGACAGCCCTGGGTGGGCCCTGGCCTTCTCCAGAAGTTTTCTCCAGGTATCTCTATTTTTGGCAACTGTTTTCCAGTTTTTGACCTTTAAAATATTTAGGTCTTTTTCGACACAGTCAATCCATCTTAACGGGGGTTTCCCATAAGCTTAGCCAGAAAGATTTTCTTGCAGCAACGATCTTCATTCATTCTAGACAGATTACCAGCCCATTTGAATCTCTGACGAATTTTACAATATCAGGTTGCTTGTAAATTTTGTAGTTTTATTTTAGATTTTCTCCATGATCCATTCACTTGGATTCTTTTTGTATTTCTGTAGCTCTTAAATTTCTTGTCGAATATTGGGTTTGAGCAGCGTAATTGTTTTATGCTTGTTGGTGAAAATACGAATTCTCCAAGAAAAAAAAATCAGCATTCTTAAATGAAAACAATTCGATTATGTCCTTTATATTTCTCACGTGATACAGATGTGTAGATTAGACAATTTAAAAATTCCAAACCTTGATTTTTAAATTCTGAACGTAAACCAATAATAATAATAATAACATGCTTTTGACCCACCTTATATCATTTTATAGGTATTAAACTCTACGCGCCTTAAATGCCATTGATAACTTTCTAATCATATGGTTTCCATAACTCATTGGCATTCATAAGGTACTTCACACCTCACTCTGCAATTCAAAACACAGAATTTTGAAACAACTTTCATTAAGGTAACACTCCTCGTAACATATAACACACAGTTTAAAGACCCGAGCAAAAGCTAGAATTCAAAGGGGGATGATATGTCCCGTTTTATTAATTCCAATTATTACATTTCCTCGACGGCTTAAACTTCCTCAAAGACCTCACAAACTGACCTCGAGATTTTTTTCTTCCAGTCTTCGCGTGTGTCATTTTTCTCCAAGAAAAGCGAGAATGAGAATGCTAAGGGTCTCTTCCACACGAACAAAAAACACCTCGCCGCGCCTCACAAACAATAAATCTCACCTCGATTTCTGCCACTGCCGAAGAGGCTGACGCGCGCGCTATTTTCTGCAGGCCTTTCTTTTGTCTTATGCTAATAACGTGGCACGAACCTAAAGGGTCACCGTTGTCGGCGAAAAGGAAAAGAAAAGGTGAGTAGAATGGCATGCGTAATTCATGCCAGTGGGAGTACTTTAAATGGTTTCTAGCAAACCTCGTTCCAGATGTTCTCATTAGTTCAAGAACTACGTGAACCAGAGGTGATTGTGCATGGAAAATTGAACAAGTGATAGACGCCTCATTAAGCGATTAAAATTCGTATGGCCAACAATACTCGCGCGCATGCACATTCGCGGAATTAGGCTTTCTTCTGAGATATAAAAGCTGACTTGCATGGAATATGAAGTCTGCCACGAATTCGATTAAATCGTGGAATAATTCCTTTTCAAGCAAGACACGCGCTGTGTGAGCAATTAGGCTTAACTTTGGGAGATTAAAATGGTTAATTAAATTGGAATTATTCATGGAACACCTCTCACTGAAGAATATTCAATGTAGATTAATTATTTCAACGGATCTCAACAACGTTATTAATTGAGAAACTGTGTGCGGTTCAGGGTTGGGTGCTTGAAAGGCCTGCTTTCACCTGTCGTTCCGGATTTAACTTCAAGTATTCGAATAAAAAGGATTTTTAAACAAGCCACGCGCCACTTGAAAAGAAGAATTCAATAGAAATAATTAAAAACATCATTTAAGATAAAGAACTGCTTTCACTTAGGAAGATCAATTCAGAATACTTATTACAAAGCGCTTTATAGTTGAAATCGACAGAAAGGATTTGTGTGGGCAAGAATTGAATATTAAAATCATTGGGCAACAAATTATTTTATTTATAATAAAATATTGTTTACATTACATTTATAGAATTTTAATGCGTTTAGTATATCGTAATTCAGAAAATAATCAAAGTAATAAATTAATGGGAATTTTTGAAATATCAAACAGAATTCACAGAATTAATTTAGTCTTATTTTCTTTTGGTTTTATGAATATGAAAGGATATGATACGGGCCTTGAAAATAAATAAAAAGCCGAGAAAATATTTGGTATTTAGAAGAAAGTTACTACTACTATTAAATTTACTATTGTGTATTGAAAAAAATGGACTACTTTTCAACTCTTCCATTGATTATTTAAACGCTAACTATTTCCAAATAACAAACTAAATATTAACGGATGAAAATTTGAGAATTTGTGCAAAATTGAGTTAGCAAATTTTATAAATTCCTTTTTTTTATTAACAAATTTTCCCATTATCATATCGTCAATGGATTTCAAATAAAAATATTGTTGATGTTTTTTTAGATTAAAACGAACAAATTATGAAATTTGTATAGAAATAGTAAATTGGAGTCTTCCAAAACTGAAATATATGTACGTTTTACATATTAGCCTGTTTGTATTAAAAATAAATGGAGATCAAACGAAAAGTACTACAAAGCAACGTAAAATGGGCAATTTTATGATTTTACGATCTTCTGCACTTTATAATATAACTTCAGTGATAATTTAAAAGAAACGCATTCAATGGCAATTTAGCATCAACTAAACGAAGAAATTAGTGAAAGATATTTGCACATTAAAATTCCCTTCCAGACATTTGAATAATGTCAAAAATTATTGTCCAAGCTTCAGTGTCTAGAGTCTAGTTTCAGGCAGTGACAGATTTAGGTTCGAAGGCGCTCCAGGCCCAAGTTAATTTGACGCTCTTATATATAATAATAATACGAATAATAATAAAGAATTCGAATTAAATTTAGGTATTGAATTTAGGCATGAATTGAATGTATATATGTATATTTGATATAAACCAAAAATACAATTTAGAATAAATTGCTTTTAATTAAGAAGTAAATCAAATTAATCATACAATATATACTTAACGAAATTTTTTTTAGTACCTATTTGTTAGCCATTTTAAATTTTACTACTTATACGATTAATAATTTTAAAAAGTAATTCTACCCTTTTAATACTGACATCTCTTGAGGTTGAAAAGCAAGAAAAGAAGGATTAAAATTCGGTCTTACAGTTGATATAAAAAAATCAATTTAAAATTTTTCCTGTCTTTCCTCTCCTGTCTCCTTGTCAGCCCCTAAAAGTTTGCTGCCCTAGGCCAGGGCCTCGCGGGTCTAAGCCTAAATCCTTCACTTGTTTTAGGCTGTCTTTGCGTAATATTAAAGAATGTGTCCAGAATTTAGAATGTTTTTTTAGATATAAAAGAACTGGAACATTTATATTATATTCTGGCTACGCTATCCTATACTGAACAACACATTTTATCATTCTTCTCATTTTTATCTGAGCTGATCCATTTTTTCTGGTATAAAATGCGTTTCGCATTTTTTTTTTCCAATACTGTAGTGATAAAAGAGCTAATCCCTTTACGCGTTAAAATGAAAAATTATGAAATATTTTGAAATTTTAAAAACGATATATTATAAACAGATGTATGAATTATATAATGTTGTAAATTTTCATGGAAATAGACATTTTTTTTCTGTCTGAAAATGTGCTCTGCATTCAGTTAAGGTGCTCGTACATTTGACGAAGACAGCGTTAAGAGTCACATGTAAGAGTGAACCATATCACATATACTTTTTACACCTTGGTTAGTATTTCCAGCCCGACATGCAAACGAACACAACAACCCTTTGCAGCAACCCTGGAAGTAAGAGATAAACCTTAAGATTAAATGCAGGTTTGGAATAACTATTTCTCAAAAGATCTCTTAAACTGTCTCGAACTTAATGAACACGGGGTAAATTTTAAATAACGAGACCAGTTTTTTCCCCGATGGTGTCAAGCGAGATGGTTTTGACGCAAGTCAGCCTTGTAACCTTGATGGTCCATTGACCGTTATCATTTAGATGTAATTTTGCGAGGCGCTTAAACGACCTCTAATAATGCGTTCTCTCGGACTTTTTTCTTTCCCTAAGAAATTATCTCCGTTTCCATGGGGTCTTTTTCGCACTTTCTTGTTCGTCACTTCTTTATCTTAGCGGTTTATGTTGATGAGATCATAAGTGATCTTTAATCGAAGTCCCAGATCGCGAGTTTGGACATTGTATTAAGATTTAAAACGTCTGAATTTTATTTTTTCTCTCAAGTCTTACAGCATTTGTCTATTTTATTCTTCGGAAATTTAAAAAAAAATATCGTGCTTTCAAAAGCACAGTCGAACCTTTGTAAGTGGATACTTTGGTACTGGACCTTATGTGAATCACTTAAATAACCAGTTTCACAAAAGTAAAGAAATTTAAATTAATTACTTTATACTCAATTTTGACATTAAGGTGTCCGACTACATTCGGAACCGTGAGATTTTGCAAAAGTATACTAATGGATAATATTTATTATATTTAGTGTCACTTAGATTAGAAAATGTATATAAAATTGCTTCAAGAATAGTATTACAATAAAAAACTATTTAAGTACAATATTTTGACAAAAAATGAACATAGAATGACCCATTTTCAAAATATTCTCCTTTTGTGAAAAAGGCTTCTATTATAATGATATTTTGCCTGTATATAGCTCAGACCTCTCTACAGAGACTCAACTAGAATTTTTGAAATGTATAACTTAGAACTGAGTTTATCCATATTTTACGATAACAGAGGGGAGAAATTTTAAGAAAAAAAACGCCGATAATTATTTCAATGGGTTGTAACTCTGAAAATAATGTGAATTTTTCAAAAATCATAGTTGAGCTTCTGTACAGATGTCTGAGCTATAAACAGGCAAAATATTATTATTATAGAAGCATTTTTCGCAAAAGGAGAACATTTTGAAAAAAGGTTATTTTAAGTTAATTTTTTGCCGAAATATTGTATTTAAATAATTTTTTTATCGAAACGTCCTTAAAACAATTTTAAACATGTATTTTAATCTAAGTGACACCAAATATGAAAATTATCCATTTATGCGCCTTTTAAAAATCATGGTTCCGAACGTAGTCGGATACCTTAAGAATAATAGAAATAAGATAGTTTGATCCATATACTATATTTATTTTTTACACATATACAGAAAAATGCAGAAGTCAACACCTACTCAGATAATGTTACTTGCATCGCAGCAGTGGGCAAATAGGGGCCCACAATGAGTTATTTATTTTTTTTTATTTTTTAGTCAATAAATTACATAGACAGAAAATATTCTCTAGATTTGAGAGATCGGCTCCGGTGGTTTAGAGGTAGCGTGCTCGCTTTGTAAGCCCAAGATTACGGGTTCGACCCCAGCTGAAGTCGATAGATTTTCTGAATGCGAAAATCGTTGGCATGCATGTCATATGATTATGTGACACGTAAAAGCTCCCTCGAGTATCAATTTGGCTCAGGTACTCTCGGCAAAAATTAAAATCATTATAATATTTAGCATCCGACGAGAGTTTGAAATGAATAAAATTCAAATGTGTGTCACAATTTGGTAACACAGAAGTCGCCACACTAGATAGTACTACCAATGAAATGGCTTCCGCTCTTAGGAAGTTGTCGTGTCTGCAAAGGATAAATTGCTAATATTCAGCCCCTTGGAAAGAAAAAAAAAATATTTGGGAGCAAAGTTTTTCCTGAATGAAGATCAACATAAGTAAATATAGGTCTAATTTGGCTGTGACATTAACATGCAGGTTTCAACAGGATGAAAATTCCAACAAGCTATCACACTCCTGATTTGAAAAAAATTGTGATAGAGTATAGGTGTCTCATTAAACTGTTTCTAAAATGTACCTGGAGCTGTAGATGATATGAAATTAGCACCATAACTTGAATAAAACTGCCTCTATCTTGTTTAACCTATATTTATTGTTTATTAGGGTACACAATTTATACTTTTTTCTGAGATGTGCAAAGTTAACTAATGAATGCAATCCTCTTAAAAAGTGGTGGACCACCGATATCCTCCACTTTCACAACGTGGCCCTCGAGCGAAAACAATTACCCGTCACTGTTGTATCATGTTGAAAGAGATATGGACTTAGTATCTATATTTAGTTAGATTGCATGTTTACTCGTGTAAAAACGGTATTTATTTATATCAAAGGGCTTAAAGAAGAAATTTGAGCAGAAGAGTTTAAAAAACATTTTTCATTCTTAATATTATTAAAAACTAAAAATAGGAAAAATTTTCATATAGCTGTGATTGCTCAGATTTTATCCTTCAATTTTACTAAGGTGTTCGTTTTTAAAAGGGTATGTTTTTTCTTAAGATCCTTAAAATATTTTTATTTGAAAAATATACAGAATGACCAAATTATGAGGGCAAGATAATCCATCAAAAAATTTGTAAAGTGGTGAGACCATAATTTTTGTTGAGTTGTTCAAGGGAAAATGGTTGGATAAAATATAAAAAAAGGTTCATTCCTTCAGATCGAATTCTTTCGTCCCTCTATAAATATAACTGAGTATAAATAGAAATTACTTCTGAACCAAAAGTTAGAAACAAAAAGAAAAGTCATAACACTTTTTTACCCTATGAAATTCATTTTATCATGTAAATGACTTTTACATCTTGAGTATTTTCATTTTTTAATTTCGTTACCACATTTCCTTCTCCAAATTCTATTAGACCAAATTTTTCTGATTTAATTTTATGAGATAATAAGCTCTATCTGTACAAAACAACTTTCAGATAAAAATCCAGATTTAAAAAAAATAGTCCAGTGCATTGTATCCAGCACACAATCTCATGAAATGATTCAGCATCAATATATTTTAAGAATGCAAATATTCAATTATTTTCAACTCTTTTTATCAAAAACTCATCTTTACCTTTCAACCAACTTTAGAAGCCAACGAAAGGGAAATTTTACATTGTTCTTCAACTGCTTCCAGATAACGTCATCAACTAAATATTGAAAGAGAAAAATTACGTTGTGTAGGTGATGTTTTAACAGATAACGTCACCACTAACTATATATAAAAAAGTCTATTAATAAGGTCGATTTTGGCAACGATAGCGAAACATTTTCCCATCTTGACTTGCTTTCTCCGCCGAACCCGGAAGGTAGATAAGGACACAGAAATAACATAGGTAAAAATCGTTAAAAAAAATTGTGTTATGTGTGAACTATTGATAAACGCACTGAAGCATTGAAAATGGCAGCAATTTGGCGACGCAATTGAAAATGCGGATGCGTTTGGCGTGGAAAATAATAAAAAGAAAATGTTTAAACACCAAATAGTGTCTAATCCCATAAAACGGGTTATTTAAGTGGTCAAATCGAAACGATGGAACAATATCTGATATTCCTTTATAAGCTTCTTACGAACAATGCTTTTGCATGCTTCCTGGGTTTAAAATTAATTAGAAGATATATCTTCTATTGTGTTTTGTGTTTATTAAAACAATATTTAAACAGATGTAATTTCGAATTAATTTTTTTAAAAAAAAAAGAACGCAGAAATTGTTATTCTACTGATGGGAATTCACAGTTATAAATCATTTGGCTAATATATTGGGTATTGAATTGATGTTAAGAAGCTGTTGTCGAACTTTTGAATACATGCTGTGTGGTTCTCTTCCACATTTATTGATTACTGAATCGATCTAAAATAACGTTCCATTTGTTGTGACAGTTTAACAGATCACCCCGAATTTCGAATGACAAATGAATGTGAGAAAGTATAAAAGATTTGTTCAAGCATTTACATCGGTTAAACAAGATTTCTGTTAAACATATCTATATTCTGTTTGGCGATAAATATTTTCGACAGTAAGTTGAAATACTCTATCATTTTAAAACAATTTTATTCCGTATTTCTATATTTTTTCCCTTCATTTATTTGTTTATTTGTTCCCTTCATTATTTTTCTCTCCTAGCGATATATTATTGTTTTTCTTAATTACCGAATAAAATTTTTTGAAGAAAAAGAATAATTGTCAGAAAAAAAAAAGACTACCAAAAAAAACTATCATCAAAAAAAAAAAATGTAAAAGTTTAGAAGGACAAAAACATTTAACTTTTTGATGAAATGAAAAATAATAAATTAACTGAAATAATTTTAAAAAATCAGAAAAGAAAGAATTCAATTCAAAGTTTTTAGTCTATAAATCACGCCAAAAAAGAACTCATTTTTTCAAATAAAGAGAATTGAATTTATAAATTATATAGAACTCAAAAAGAAAATTATCGTTTGACAAAAAATAAGAAAAGATGCTTGACGATAAGTACCGACTGACACCTACCACATCACTTATACAAGTAATAAAAAAAATCTCTCAATTTTTTTTTATTTTCTGCTTTAAAAAAATTATTGGTAAAACTAATAAGTTTCAACCAAGACATTCCTTTTTTTTCTGACTTTATTTTCCAATACTTCACAAAAGACGATGAAAGAGTAAAAAAGTAAATAAATATATTTTGTCTCCTAAAATATGGGTGAGGTAATATTTTTTGTACTCTATTTGTGAAGTCGAGAACAATTGTATTTCAATTGCTACATCATAAATTAGTCATTACAGGGCACTACAAGGGTCATCCTGTCAGATGAAAAAAATATTAGGATGATCTCAAGAACATTCTTTCTATATTTATTTAAAAACTTAACAGTCTTGTATTTGTTAAAAGAATATTTTAAAAGTTGTTGTTTTTTTAAAGAAAATAGGCAGTTAATTTTTATTTTTTAAATATTTAAACAGAGAGAGATGTTGAATTATTTATATATTTCTTAAATTAATTCATTGAATAATTCATTCATTCTTGTGTGTATGAAATAAAAAAAAAACCTTGTAAGATGCATATGTATCTATTTTTTTTCCTTACAGCCCTGTAGTATTGGTAAATATTGAGGAAGGTTGGCTAGCCCTAAAACTATGTTTAACTCTACATTCTTAGTTCCTAAGGCTAAGAGTTTGCTATTTTATACGAGTACTACTGAGGCTATCTTATTTTTGACCTATACTGTCTTGCTGTATTTCTGTTTATTACTTTGTTCTTTTAGTATATGATTATATATAAATATAATTCCTTTTTTTGCTGTTTATTAATGTTATCGATTTTGAAAAAAAAAACATATTTGATGAATAAAAAGATATTGATCTATGAGTTATATATAAACTACTTAATATGGCTATAATTTTACACTAATATACAACAATTTTTTGGCTCTTGAACTGAAGCTACTCCAACGAGTTTAATTATTTTTTATTTATCTAATTATATTTTAACTGTCACGCGTTTCTATTTTCATGTAAAAAATCTGGCAACGGTTTTTTTTGTTGTTGTTTATTCGCTATACGTATGTGTGAATCGAATCATGGAATTAAGTTTGGTATGTTAAAACTTTCTCTTTAAAATATTTAAGTCGAAATTCTATTTTTAAAATCCTATTCGGAACTTTTCATTCCTGATTCATCGGTAACAACTTAGTTCTTAAATTCATTAGATTAGCTTCTATCTCGATTTAAAACGTACAGTCCACTAATTCGATTTAAGTTAGAATCCATAGCCACGCTATTAAATGTTCACAAGCTTGTATTTCTTTTCAGCCGTATTTATTTATTTATTATTTTGTTATGCTTTACTATATCATTCCATTTTTAAAGCTAATGTATGATTTATTAACATAATTTTTCATACCAATTAATTTAAATACTTTTCCATTTTGTCGCCGCAGGCGATAAAGTCACTAAAAATAATATAACCGACGCCAAGTGGAATATTCCCGCAGGTAACTTTTTACCACCATATTTTCGGTCTTTTCTTATCAGTAACGTCTTTTTCGTAATACATCCAAAATAGATGAAAAACCAATGAGAACTAACTTTTAGAACATTTTTTTTATGTGTTTATCGTGTGAAGCCTGCTTGGCGAAAATTGCGCCGGCGAAATGGAAAAGTAGTTTAATTTATTAATGCACGGTGTTTATTCCATTTTGAAAATTGCATTACACTAAGAAAGAAACTCCATCCCCCCCAAAAAAAACCCCTGTTTTTATTTTAAAACGTTAAATACATCTTAAATTATCTTCTCCAAATTATTAAATTAAAATAATTCATTTCTGCATTTGACTTTTCGGTACTTATGTATTATCGCAACAATCGCCAATTCTATTAAGAACTCGCTAAGTTGGTACCCCCGATTTCCTGTGTTGTATGCCTTGAATTGGCATCCATGTGCTTCGTTTTATATAATGTCGCCAATAGGTTGCGATAATGCGTAAGTACCGAATTTTCTTCTGCAGTGATATGTTTTATCTAGTTTAACATCTTTCTTAGATTTGATGGTAATCTATCTTAATGGTAATCTATCTCATTCGGAAAAATTTAATCTACATCCGAAATCTTAACTAAGAGTCATGATAAGGAATATAGTAGATACTATTTATATCTGAATATCTGATACTATTTAACCCCGATAGGATTAAATATTATCAAATTATATGTAAATGCTAATAATATAACAAGCAACCACCGTTAAAGGCATTTATAAATGGATAATCAGAAAGGCACTCATTATAACCACTAAGACAAAGTAGTTATAATCGGTTTATTAATGGTTTCGCATAATATCAGGATGAGTTTTATGATTCTGATTAATGAAATCATTCTTATAAAACCATATAATAAGGATGCTCATTAAAATAAACTCTTTCTGGATCTATGTCTTCCTTAAAATTAAGATAGGTATCACAATTCATCTAAGACTGAAAAGAACATCTGTATTCTATCTTTAGAATGTTCAAATCTGTGAGTCGGAGCTAAACGTGGAGCATATTTAGAGAATAAAATGACCCAATTTTCACGAAAATGTACAATGCTGCAATTCCTACATGCGTTTATAATGCTGTGTTTTTCATTGAATGAAAATATACTATAAGTGAGTCATTTTTATCTTTAGCATGTAAAGTGAAATCTCATTTAGCATTACGGTATAGAAGACGAAATGTGAAACTCATTTTGTACCAGAAAAATGAGAAATATAATCAAATATGCTATTCCCCATAAGATAGAGAAGTCAAATATTAAATTAATGTTTTAGCCCTTTTCTATTTGAAAAAGTCCAATACGAGGTTCTAACCTTTAACATTAAGTGAAAAAAACCTTAAGTCAGTAGTTAAATTTCGGATAATTTTTCACATTACAGATCGTATAATGTACATGTATCTAACTAACGTAACTACTACAAGTAATCTAACAAAATCATGTAGAACAATTTGAAAAAAGTTTCACTTTGAAATATTTCAAAATGTAACATTTCATAGAATAAAATGTTTTTGTATTCATAAAAAAAAAGAAATAAAATGTGAATTCATTTCCTTTTTCTACGTGATAAATAACTTGGAAAGTTAAATGGATTGGGATGAAATCAAGAGCTTAATAGTTGTCAAAAGGCCTTATTAATATAAAATTATTTACTGCAAAACTGTAAGCTATATACAACGTAGCTTCTGTAAATACCAGTAAAATAATAATGGACTTTATGTTTGGATTTTAGCAAATAATCGCAAAGTATAGTTTCGTACAATGTTCTGTTACTTTTCAAAACAATGTAAGTAATTTGATTAAAATTTTAAAAAATTTAAACGGAAATTTTGTTACTTCAATCGAAGGGTAGTTTTATTTTATCTATATTCATAAAAAAAAGCGATGACCATTTCCAACCTTTGCCTTAAGCCTTTTCTTTAAATATTTATGACAATTCGCGTGTATTTATCTTTAATAAAGTTTCTTCATAGAAACTAACGCCCACTAATAAACCATAATGTTTCCCAATCAATGTGAACGAACGTCCAAATGAAGGCATATTCGATAAGGTGCATGTCTTTATCGACACTACAATCAGTTTTAGCCAATTAAACTCTCGGCGACCTTTACCTCAGCATTGAGAGTTTTCTCGTGCCCACTGCTATCTGAAGACCCACGGAGTCATTTACAGAGGTGGGCGATACCAGAGAAAGCCCGAAGAAAAAATAGTGTTATTGCTTTGGTGGGTATCGAAAACAGTAACTTTCTCCCATAGATTTAATGTGGGCGTGGGACCTGAACCCCAAATAAATGACAAGGATCTATTCTCAGAACTAATCACAACCCTTTTTTTTATCGGTTACAGAGTGAGTAATTACTTGGCGAATGTTAAAATGTCATTTGGGGTCATGCATCTTGTAGCAAAAAATATGTTTGCACATTAATCGTCATCGATGAAACATTCTCGATTTGTGACATCTGTAATCAAGTTGTAACTAGTTTCGTGCTTGACTGTAGATAACTGTGGGTTGTACGATACAGGAGGTCATGTAGAAAACAAAACAATATCTGTGAGTTTTATTGCTTGATAGCTCTTGAGGGAGGAGTGCGAAGTAAAAAATTTTGGAGTCCAGATATAATTCTGGAGGGTCACATGTTACACCCTGTAGATTAAGTCTTTTTCAGAAACTTATCCTATAAGAATTTCAATTAGAATAAAACACACGTTATCCTTTTCCAGTGTAACATATGGTGAAGTTTCATCTGATCTTTAAAAGTATACGCCCTTGAAATAAATATTAAGCAAGAAGAACGAAATGATATTTCGAGTCCAATGGATTCTGTCAGAGAAGTTACTGTAAACACTTTAAATCAAGTGTCCTTTAGCTTCCAGCAAATAAGACGAGAGAGAGAGAGTTGACTTGGAGAACTATGTCAATTCTTCTTTTAGAATCTCAGATATTCATCTGAAGATGTTCCAGATCTACTCACATATATGACATGTTTACATCGCTGTTTCATATGAAGTAGAGAGACTTTTTGAATCTTTAAAAAACATTTACTTTATGTAGTTTGGTTTTTAATAGCTAAAATACATTCCAGCATATATGAATATTTATTAAGTGGGTACTGAAAGTAACTTTTTACGAAAAAAGAAATTCTCTCGTTATTAAGTACAAAGTAATACTCATTACCATTGATTTAGAATGCAAATAAAGTAGCAGAATGATTGATTCGATCAAGTCAATGAAACTTTAATAGATCTCACAATTGATGTAAATAGGTCTTAAAAATAAAGTAGTCATACACACAGTAACGTCTAAAGAGGCCTTGAGCACCTATGCAAAAGTAGGCCTCACCTTTTACTTTTTTTAAGTAAACAGTACATAGCATACGTTGGAAAATACTCATACAAGCAGTAAACCGTAATAAGTATGTGACTCACACAACCCTAGGCAAAAGCCGATTGCCGCATATCAATTTAATGATTATAATGATGGTGTATTGTAGTAGGCTTAGGCCTAGAAACGGACGACGGACATTACATAATAATGCAGTCCTGTATCTGTTGTCAGTTCGCGTATAGTTCGAAATTCCTAGTTTTTTCGGACAATATGTCCGATAATAAGATCTGATGGTTAAAATCCTTCGGATCATGATCTTACTAAGTCCGAGTCGAGGACGAGACGAGGTCCTGGGTCCGGACCCGATTGCTATATACCTTAAGACGTCTCTGCATAAGCAAATGCCAACAAATTAAAATTATTTTCCGAGGAGAATATAATCGATGTTACGTTAATTAAAATTTTAATGTACGAATATTTTTAAACTCAAAACGTAACTTTTTAATTAACATTTGAACTTTTGTGCCATAACCCATATCAAAATCGATTCAAACAGATTCGATTAACCTTTTTCAGTGGTCACAAGAACATGTTTATTGATGAATATTTTACAACAAGGGTCAAGATAGCAAGGTATTAAATAACACAAACTGAAATTACCATATCAAAGAAAATCTACAGATTACATGATACTTTGACTTTTTAAGCAAACTCAAAATAACTTCATAGAAATATGATCAAGGACTGGATCTCTCAACCTTATATGACTCAGCATACGACTGGATGATTTTTTTTTGTTGTACCCCGTTACCCATTTAGCATATGATCAATCTTTGAAGAGAATTATTGAAAACAAGTTTGTTAATAAGTATCTTGTGTATCAAGGAGATGAAGAACTGAAACACACAGAATTATGCATGTTTAAATTACCATACCAATAACTTTTACAGATGGTAATTTTTTTTAAAAAAAAATTCATGCACAATTTCTTAAAGAAAGATAATGACATTTAATACAGTGTTATTTTTTAATTCCAAACTATATGCATGGTAAAAACTGAAAATTTATTTCACAGCGTGGGATTGAAATTGATTTAACCATGAATAGATCCAATTCAGGCCAAGGATATCCTGATAAAAATCGAAGATACGAGCGATTCTCTTATGCACAGTAGAGAAATTTAGGTACTGTTTTATCTTACAAGAGGCAAGCTCATTCGTTAAAAAATTAGCTAAGTAAAATTCGTATTATAAATAGTGTTCTGTCTCTTCTAAAGGATTTAGAAAACGCTGTTCCTCAGTTTAAATAAATTTTGGCCTCCTACGCATTCTGAGATATTCTACAATCAGTGATCATGAATCGCCCTAAGCTAATACTTAGCAGGTGGCTAAAAACTATGGACCTCCTGTCCATACGTAAATGGAGGTACGGGTATTCTTTTTTTGACTATTAGCATAGCATTTGTCAATGTCTTCCTGACTGTTCCAAGACAGTCTAAATGAAATGCAAGAGTTGAGCTCACTGTGGAGTAAGTTCTAGTTAATTATACATCATTCTTCTTAAGTGAAAAGGCTGTCAAACAGTTGCCATTCACGCCTATCAATACGGTTCTCTCTTTTCTTTATTAAAAGTAAAACATTGCTTATTTTCAGTGAATCGAATCCTGACGCTCTATGCTCTTAGCATAAGCCTTTCTTTACCCTATAGTTTATTAAAATGCATCACTGGAACTAGTAGATTAAAAAAAAACACATTTCTGAATCAGAGTAGGTTCTTTGTTGTTAACTTTTTCACTGCTCAGGGACTGTAATATATTTTTTGCAGTCAGAATATATTAAATGGGTGTAACTTTTCTGTGACTATTATTTAATGCATGAGAATTTTCTTTATCATAATTATCCCACAGCTGCAGTTGGGTAAAAAATGTATGAGTCCAAAATTTAAGGCAAATACGTCTATATAAATCAAGAATTGATTCATCAATAATTAATTTTTTCATAATAAACTTGATAAGAAAATTATACACTGTTCAATAGTGTAAGCTAATTCTTTGATTTTTTAGGCAGAATAAATCAACGGTGATATATAAAGTTCGTTTTATAGCAGGCCCTTTTTTTGATTCAGAAAATAATTTTAATACGCTTTTTTTAAGTAATATGTATGTGCAATGCGATGGATCACGGTTGTATGAAGGGGAAAAATACTATTATCAATTGGAGCCTACCTAAGCGGAAAAGATATTTTATGGTATGGAAGATTAGAAGAAAAATAATTAAGGAAATTAATTTCTAACTTTTTTTAATATTGCCACAAGGGAGTTGAATTTTCAAAAAAATGGAAAGACTATTTTTGTTAGATGAATTTTAGAAATAATTGTTTTTCTAGAATATATATGATCAAAAGTAATGATTACTGATTGATGAGTACTGATCGGTCGCGAAGTTCGGGACCTTTATTAACATGTCTTGAAAAATGAAATAGGCATTAAATAAGTGCATATGAATAATCCTGAACCAGTTCCTCAGTAAGAAATCCACAAATTAACCCTACATCGGCCAAAACTTAATTGTTTTTTTTTATCTATTTCAGGGGTGAAACCACCTATTCATGCATAAGAATCAGACCAGTTTCTATTAAATTACTCTGATAGAGTTAACCTCTGAATAGAAAATTTTTATAGTATAACTTAATAAATATAAATGCATATAAATACCGTAACTTTTAAAATTAACAAGTAATAAAAATATTCAACTTCATTCAAACAATGGATTCGATTCATCTGACGTCATAATCACATGATAGGACGCTAAACAAATAGCCGCGTGTTTCATTTGCGTTTGATTCGACTGAGTATTTTGGTGGCATTTTCGGATTTGTATCTACTATCACATAACAAAATGAAATACAGTAGCGTATTAAATTGCCATAATGACTGTAGGATGAAAAGGTTTTTTCGGTTTCCACTGAAGAATCCATATTTATTAAAAAAATGAATACAAAACTTAGGTCGAACAAACTTCAAACCATCTAACTATTTATCAATATGCTCCGATTATTTTGAAGAAGCATGCTTTATGTATCAGCCTTTCACCATCAGAAGGACATTAAAACCATATTCAATTCCTACAAAATTCTGTTTTTCCCAAGCCACCATCTACTTAAATAATTTTGCAGAGAAGGAATAAATCTTCAGTGTCACAGAAATTAAAAGATGTTCCAAAATACATTTCTAATGAAATGTGAGTACTTTTTAATTATTTCGGTACTTACGTATACTATCGCAACAATCGCCAACGTTCAAGATAACTCGCCAAGCTGGCGACTCCGATTTCACATGTGTCGTATGAGCTGAATTGGAAATCATGTACTTCGATTCATATAATGTCACCAATAGGTTGCGATAATACGTAAATACCATTGTTTCATTTTCAATATTTTTTTGTTTTTATCAAATACAGCGACGATACTTAAAGTTTGAAAAACAATCTGAAATATTTTTTGAGTATTTTGAATTAAAAAAATTTTAATTTTGCAGACATAAAAAAAGAATTATGTAGTAAAGTGTAATAAATACGATTAGCTGTTATTGTTTACTTGATAATCACGTTATAATCGGCAAACGATCGCACCTCCCTCGAATCGACCCCATTGATTCTTTTGGAAATAAAAACTTTTTTCTCATTTTTTTCCCCCCATCAGCATTTAAAAATTTCAACTCAATTTAGAACGTAATGACATTCAGAATTTCGTAAAAGGATACAAATTTAAAACTAGTTACTGTCAAAGAAGTTGCATTTAAAAATTTAATAAAAAAAATCTACCATTAGGAGAGAAACAACTAAACCCTTTCTTAAGCCTAAAGAAAGGAAATGAAAGTCACGCCGGAGACAACATCAACAACAGCAAGTGTGAAAGTTTCCCACCTGGAATTGACATCATTGTGAGTCTGATGAAATCGAGGCTACTCAGAGCCTTTTCTGAAATTCTAAGCAGCAGCGTCAGTTCTTCAATCAAGGCTCTTTTTTTCTTCTTATTCATCTCGAGCTTGTTGTGAGTTGTTGATGAGATGAGAAAGAGGTCATTTTATACCCGAAGGAACTGAACATGCATTCTCTCGAGTTTTAAGAACGTTAAACTTTGGTTCAAATAGAAAGATTTCCTGTTCTTTTCACTTAAAAAGATGCCATTGTTACCTTTTTAACTTCAGATGTGTACTTATGGTTTTTTTATAAGCAAGGGAATGAAAAAAAGTGAGTCATATAAACTTTTTTTGATGTAGGGCACTAGGTAGAGTAAATATTACTGAGAAAGACATGGAATTGCTTTTTCTATATTTTATTAGGTAAATGTTCGGATAAAATAAGCCTGGTTCATTAAAATTAGAACAATTTGTTCAGTTTTTCGATGCACCATAATTACTTTGGCATACACGTTTGGGTGTGTGTTATCTTAAAAGTTATGTTATAGTGTTAAATTGGCCATAATTCCTGTTGTGTGATTAAAAAAGTGTGTACAAAATTGTTAAGAGTAAATCTATTTGAGTATTGAACCAAACATCTTGAAATAATTGTTCTTTGCTATTATGCTCTGATTTAAGAAAATGGTTTGAGAACAATTTTTAGTTATCTGTACAAAAAAAAATTAACGTATTATTAACAATTAATTTTTTTTTTTGGTAACTTATTTCTAAATAGGGAAAGTTTAAATTAAGCATAAAATAACTACAAAAACTAATACTGTTACAGTGATGACACGGTTAGCTAGTATATATATATATAGTGGCGCAAACAAGGGGGGTGTCCTAGGGATCCGGACACCCCACCAAAGTCCTTGATTTTTTTTCCGATTGATTATAATTCTAAGTATGTAGTACGTAAAATTTAATTAAATATTTATTATTAATGATTAATTTTATTAACTAATGCTAATTATTTATTCAATAACTAGTATTTTACTGTTTTTTGTTCCCCAAATAGATAAAATCAAAAGGAGCATGATATAAGAATGGTAGATTTTCGACCCTGGACACCCCCCTTAAAAAATTCCTGTGTGCGCTACTGTACATGTATATATATATATAATTGCAGATATCACAGAGCACAGAAATCATAAGAAAAAGAATAGACATCCCATTATATGACGACATCTAAACAGCTGAGGTGCCATATCTAAACAGCCTATCTGTAGCTAGCCTTAGGATTAGGTTTAGGATTAGACTAAGAGTCTCAGAGTTTACTACGGGGTGTTGTTGGATCCTTTATTATACTAATAATTGTATCTATTTTTAAAAAATTATTCAAGAGTAGTGTGAAAACAATTTAACAATATATTTTATCGAGTATAGGACAGACATAAGAAAAGGTACATCCAGAGGGTATTGAAACGAAAATAAATTTTCTTTCTTTTTTAAAAAAAAATACTAAAGAAGAAAGCAACATATACAGCTAACACCAAATATGATCACGATTATATAACAAGAAAAGGCAGTGAAATATAATCTGTGAAATAATCTACAGCACTTAACCGTTCTAGATTCTTTTTTCCCTCTCATTCTGCACAATCGATGAGTAGCTACGTTCGTGTTCAAGATTTTAAGATTAGAACATACTTTAACGGCAAATCATTATCTCTAAATGATTTCCACTTCTTTTTAAGAACGAGGAATTTCCGCGTCCACAAAAACCAAAGTTCCTAACTTCCGTTAGCTTTTTATACAATGTGTATCATATTATCTGCAGGAAGAGAGAGATTTTTAGAATATTTTTCTTTCTATCGTGAGTTTATTAAACTTTTAAGGAATATTTTAAAGCCACCATAGATTGAGAGACATAGATGTCTTCGAAAATAAAATTTCCATCTTCTATCGACGAAATCATTATTATTTTTAACGATGGCATCTTTCAACGAACTAGTTGCGTGGTGATTGAATTGATTTCAACAACGATATTCCGCGCGTGATATGATTTGGTGATAGTAAAATATCAATTCCAACATGCCCACAAGCATAACTTGGGTCCAAAATAGCTCGGAGGTAGTGTAATGAAGGTAAATTGTATTTATTTTGCCGTTCTTTGTGCTTGTTCCTGAAGGGGTATGTAAGTGTATGACGAAGCAGTCATATCGCCTTCAGGTATGATACTTTGTTGATGGAGCGGAACTTACATCTGTCTTTTTTACCATAATGCTGAGAGAAAATAGGGGGAAATTCTCTTAAATTGATGAGAGTCTCGTTTTGTTTTGTTTGTCTTCTACCAGTAAAACAGAAAGCTTTGATGTCATGCAAAATAAATAAATGTGGAAGTAGAGCCTTTGATGCCTGTGTCATCCAGTGTATGTAACTGATTTCTTAATGTACCAGGCAACGGAAAATCCTCAGCAAAAATTTTCGTAGCACAATAAATAATATGTAATTACTATCTGTAATCTAATATGAACAAGAATGACATTAGAATCAATAAGAACCAGTAAAGAAATATTTAGGCTATGTTTAACAAAAATAAAGTATTTATATTTTCTTGTAATAAATAGGAAGTTCGCCAGGAAAATGAATCTAACTAATAAGTACAGAAATGACTTTTTATAGGCAAAAACAAAAATGATAATTATTCCAGTTGTATCCAATAAGCAGGATAAACATTTGAAAGTTTAATTTGCGAATTAAGAAGTTCATAGAAACAAGGTACTACTATGTTTAGTAAAATGATTTTCGAGAGAAAAGCTTTTACTTAAGATTTTTAACTCTAAAGATGTATTTATAGGTACAGGCCGCTGTAGCTCAATGGTCATAGTCACGGACTCTTGGCCGGTGTGTCATGAATTCGAACCTAGAGCCACTGAAGATCTGTTTTCTGGATTTGATTTACGATTTGTATGTAGGTTAAATCTGTCGAGTTCAAAGTCCTTCCCTTAGCGTGGTATAGAAGTTCAGAGGGTACCAGATCAAGTATCGTCCTTATCACTTGGACATGGTTCAAAATTACGACGTCCGTTGCCAATAGTTCGTGTTGCTTTATAGTGCGACGTCAATAAACACTTACCCACTCACTAAAATAGAATAAAATTCTGTTGAATTAATCACGAAATCATTTAGTTATTTCAATATTTCGAATTATATAAATGGTTTATAATTTTAATATCATTTCAGCATAACTATACTCATTAAATTGCTTAAAAATTATTTCCAACTGAATTTCATTTTTGTGTGTATAATTTTAAATTTAGAAAATGGTAAACACAGACCCCAATATTCGATATTAATTATATAATGAGATGTCATTCTAAATTATTAACCAAATTGCTGCATTAAATTTAAATTAAAGTATTTCTGAATTCGAATCAAGTGTTTTCTTTAAAAACATAATTTGACTTAGTTTTTAACGATAGTTTAAGTGCATTTTGTATATGTTAAATAGTTTCAAAATTAAATCCCTAATCCATAACTATAAGTATTGTCAATTTCAATTATAATATTAAATAATTTTTGAAAACGTTCTTTTGATCACAAATGATTTATAAGGAACTGGAAACCATAGACTTTATAACATCACCAAGATAAAGATTTTTGTTATAAGTGACTCTATACTACAATAAAAAATCCCACATGCAATTCGTGCATATGTCATCAAGACATGAGTACAATGTATTCTTTTAAACTTATTCTGCTACAAATAAAAGACTGGATTTGATAAATGAATTCTACCTTACAACAGAATACCAACAACCCAGCACAAGTAATCGTTTGGGACAACACAACCGATTATAATCTTATTTTTAGAAGTGTAACAAACAACCACTTTGAAAACATGAATCTCATCAAAATTTAGTAGACATTCTACTTCAAAATAAAAAAAAGGGCATGAGAAAGTGTTTCCATAATCTTTCCAGTCATCGGTCCTGCTGAGCATTGGGCCCGACACATAAACATTGAGGTGCGAGGCGGTTGTGGTGGGCGATTGGAATGAATCATCGAATAAGGTCGATTCGTAGGTAGTGGGACAAGGATGTTGCCTTCTGTCTTTTCCAGCAAGAAAGTGTGAACAGTCTCTTTCTTTCCAGCTTTCCCAAGTCTTCCTACCGAGTGGGACAACAGACTGCATCACGTAATCCTTTTGCCCACGTATCCGAGGGGTGGATGACGACACTGTTTGTGCTGAGAGGTGAAGAGCCCTTCTCTTTTGGGGAGACCCGTTGCGTGAAAACGGTTTGCCCTGGGCAATGTGGGTGCCTCGTTGCTGGAAACTGAGTGAGAAATGATTCCGAGCAATGTTGCAAGAGAGGTCTTTTGGTGGGTAGTTGGTGACCGATCACGTAATTTCTTGGAGTGTTTTTCTTTTTTTTTAGGGAGATAAAAAAATTAACAGTGCTTTTTAGAAATGTGTAATGATTTAGATTTTGTAGATTAGGTAGAGACATGTTAGTAATGGTTTCAAGACGCATGCTGGTGAAACTAAGATATTTCTTGTATAAAATTTTATAAGAAATCCCTACATTTGAATTTTAAAGTTGTTACATGAATGGATCATTTGGAATTTATTACGGTAAATTATTTTATAAATGTAAAGGCAAGAGATTTCGGAGGAATCTAGGAAAATGATTTCTGGCGATGATACCGAATGTTTGTCGCCGTACCTCCAACCTCATGTAGGTTGGGAGGAGATTTTGCAGATCATTGAGGTTCTCGGGGAGATTCGAACGTAGCATGGGTGGAGAAGTCATTGAATAATCAAAATGATTACAAGATGAAATCGTAATAAAATATTTTTATTAAGTTTGATACTAGAGATGACAATGCGATAGGCAGACAAGACAAGCTAAAGGGTAAGAATCAATTGGTACTTATTTAAATGAGATGCAACGCCTAGGACTTAAATGTAAATTCTCTTTAATCTTGAACCACACAAGTGGCTACAACAATATAGTTTTGTTACGAATTACTTTGGTATAATATCATCTCTACAAGCATCTACTATTATATATAAACGTACACTTCGTTGATATTTACACTATATTCAATAGTGACGTCCTTTTGTGGTGTGGCATTTTTCTGGCTTTAAGTCCTAGATTAACTGGACGGAAGAAAACCCGTGTTAGAGAAGACAGACCGCGCGGATAACCCGTTGTTACATGCTCAAAGAGCCAGATGTTGTTCATTACATTAGATTAGTCGCCTCAATCGGACTGGGCATGTTATCCATTTGAACGACAGTAACATTCTAAGAGAAATTGTTTCAGGTAGACCATGTAACACTAGAAAAAAAGTTCGATGGATAGAAGCCGGAGAGGAGGATTGTTTGGTTCTTAAAACTAAGAATTGTATGAGTTTGACTGCTGGTAGTGGTGGTAGGAAACTTCTGGTTTAGAAGGCCTTGGTCAATCTTGGGCTGTCGGTCGGCTGGGTGGCGTAGTTGGTTTGTCGCTGGCCTTCTGTACCCAAGGTTGCGGGTTCGATCCCGGTCCAAGTCGATGGATTTTCCTGATGCAGAAAATCAACAGCGGCCATGTCATATAATTATACGGCATGAAAAAGATCCCTTGAGTGTCCGTTTGCCATGGATGCTATCGGCAAAATTAAGCACTAAAAAGTGATGCCAGCTCCTGGGGAATATACTATGTCTCTGCAAAGCTAGAAATACCAATACGCAGCCCCATTAAAGGAAAAAAAATTCTTGGACTGTCGTTTCATGGATGAAAGACAACAAATATATAGATACAAATATCTTGGTACCTTACAATTTCTGCTGACGTAAATGAGACTTCTTGAATCTAATTTAAAGTTAATATAGCCCATGCGTTTCAGAATAATCTCTGTTTGTTGAAAAGAATTCGAAGCTTTAAATTTGTCACGATTCCTAACAATATCATCGCTATTAAATAAGATAGTAATAGAATAAATGAAAAATTTTTCCCCAGGACTATAATGAAACTAACAATATATATATGGAGATGTAACGTCTAATATATCTAGTTTAATTATATATATATATATATATTCGAGAGAATATCTATGTATAGTATTTATAAAAAAGATATAAATCCATTCCTAAACATAAAAATATCCTGCGAGAGTTAGGCGCATTATATTAAAAATGAGGTCATTTTAAATTTTGTAATGAGAGATTGCAATCTTATATCTTTTTTAGACAACAGCAGTTTTTCTCAATGTTTCATTTCAAAGTGAAAATGATTCGAAACTTACCCTAAACAGTCTTTCTTTTGTGAACCAGGCATCTTCGTCTTCTTCTAGACCTAAATCCACGTTGAGCTCATCCCTGGATCGGGATAGTATTTTCCTCCGACTTATCATTGTGTTCTGCGAAAGAAAAATAGAATACTGTTAAAATCAATTAAAACTACAGCATCTCACAGCACTTCCACATCAATTATAAAATACATACTTTCCAATATTGATCAAAAGAATCAACCTCTAATTCAGACTTAACAGGACGAATGTATTGATAGACAATCGAATTTAAGTAATACATAACATGCTATTGTTTTCAGTAAGATGTTTTTCAACCCTTCTGTGGGTTCATAGCAAGTGCTTTGACTCAGGTGGAGGTTATTCCAACACCCATAATCCGTCAAGTTTATATATTTACCATAATCGAACGTGACAACCGAAAACGTGATAATAATACGTTTCGCAGCTGTTTTGCATCATTTCTTGGGAAGAATACATTGTGGCAACACTGCGGTTAATTTGTTGGTAACGTTTTCCCACAAAACAGGAATTTTAATGGAATTTTGATAGATTTTGATGGATAAGAAATCCTATTGTTCTTACAAGAGTAAAAGAGGGAGCCGTGTTGAGATAACAAATCTTCATTAAAAATGTTTACATTTCACGAATAATTTTTAACAGTCTGAGATATATTTTTTTATCTCACACAAGCAGATCAATTAAATTAACAGAATAATCTCCAAAGTGATTTAGCTTATAATTATATAATACATCTTTATCGAAATCATAAAACGAAAAAGAAGAAAATTATTTGCATCCACTTTCCTTACTTTCTAACAATAATCTTTCAGAACAATAAGCACTGAAAACTTAAATATGTTGACTAAAGGATATTTTAATACTTAATGTCAGTTGTATTAGAACATACATCTAAAATTGTTTTAAGGCTATTATTATTTTCCAAAAGATGTAGAAAGAATTTTTTCAATACAGTCTCCTTTTATGAAAATTGTTTTTATAATATCAATATTTTACCTATATAGAGCTAGGAATTCTATATAGGGGCTGTGAAGTAGGATTTTTGAAAATTTCATGTTATTTTCAAAGAATATACGATCAATTGAAATAATAACATGTGTTTTTTATTTAAATTTTCTGATATATTAAAATATGAATAAATCCCCTACTAAATTACATATTTCAAATATATTAATTCAGTCCCTGTATAGAATTCTTAGATGTAAATATAGGCAGAATATTATTATAGAAGCATTTTTCTTGAAAAGATAATGTTTTGAAAATATGTTGTTTTTCCTTCATTCTTTTGCCAAAAAATTGCAATCAAATAATTTTTTCTTGGAATAATATTATTATAAAACAGTTTGATATGTGTATTCTAATTCAACTGACACTTAATATCAAAAACCTATCCATTTATCCGCTTTTTTCAAAAAATCACGGTTTCTACTGTAGTCAGTCGCCTTAATTAAAATGTTTCAAGAAAAATGCTTACCTTTTCAAAAAAAGTCAAAGATCAATTTCGAAATAAATTTTAAAAAGAAAACATAGTATTAATAACTAATTTTTTTCTAAAATAGTTTTTGAAGTACATAATTAAAGGTTATATACTTCTATATGGCATTTATTCAAACTAATACTATCACAACTAAATGTGTTTCCCCCAAACAGAAATTTCTAGGATATGAAACACAAAAAAGATCAAAATAACACATTAAATCAAAACTATGAACTGGATATAAAATTAGTTTTTCATTCACGTACTTTATTTTGTCAAATTATTGAAAGATATAGTCCAATAATTTTTTAAAAAAGAAAAATGTATTTACAATACAAAATTCCTTGTTATTACAATTATAAAATTCCTTCTATCCAATAGGAAATAAGTCAGTCTTTCAAGCTTCTCATTTTTTCCCATCCAGTATTTTCCCTTGTTCCAGTATCAGAATTATTTCATACGAAAGAATACTCAATCAGCCTCTTTCAAATGATAAACAGATACAGAATTTATGAGTTCATTCTGAGTATTTTCTTTACTGATATTATTCACTATTCCTGAACTACAACATGAATATTCATTAGTATGCTCTACATAAATTTTACTTCAGAGATATCTGAAAACCACCCCACAATTTTATACCTACCCACCACTTCCTTAAAAACCACAGTAGAGGCGAGATTTCTTTATACTAGATAACAAAAAAGAATACACTTCGGTATTTTTTGAAACATCATACTCGTCCAAGCATGTAATTTACGCCCAGATTTCGAACACTATCTCGGAACAAACCCTTCCTTTCCTGTTCCAAAACGATAACCAATCTTTGGCAAAAAAAAAATAACGGACACGATCGCCACTGTCCGACAATCTCACTTTCTTCGAATAAAGCCCCTTCTGAACAATCGCGCAGACGATTTACGGTGACACGAGAAGTCACGTTCCATTCTGAACCGGAAACAACATCCAACAATGGACACCTGCCATTTTACCGTTAATGACAGACGAACTTGGACGACCTCGCGTGCAGATGGACGCAGAACGATAATCAAGAGACAAATATCGAATGTGCTGAGACCCCAAACGATTAATGTCTTCGAGGGATGGAGACTTCTTACGTAATGGATCTGTTTCATTGTATCCAGTAACGGTTCCTTCTGTACAATACGACTCAAAGAATGTAGCTTGTAGGCTCTAACTGTGACATTACTGGAAGAACAGTTAGCTGAACTGGACATTGGCTATTATTGACTGGACCAGACAACAATGTATAATATGTTTTTAAATATTGTTCTGGAATTATTGTTTGCAAATGTTTTTTTCGTAGAGCTCATTAAGTATGGTTCGATTGCAAAAAGTGTCTTTCTCTTTAAATATCACAACGAGAAAATGAATTTGATCAATCATACTTAGAAATATAAATAAATATATTTTGTTAAATTGCAAGAGGTAAAAATTAACGAAGTACCATATTATGATCACTGTAAGGATTGTCCTAGAATGCTTGATTTACCTGGTGCAATTGTCTTTCAAGAATAATAGTGATAGATACATGCAGGAAGAATAGTTAAAGTGGATTGAGTTCAGATGATTATTAACTAGACAACAATGTATGTTTTAAATATTGTTCTCGTGAAATTATTTCGAACTAATTCTTTTTCTAAACTTCTTATTCTCACAGAATTCTACTGATACTTTTTTCACTAGAACCAGCAATACTTTTCAAATGAGATGTGGGAGGAATTTACATACTGCCATTCATTGTATGAAAAGATTTAGATATCTGTGATGAAATTTGAGAAGAATCCATGTCAAATTCCTTTATTTTCTTTCATTTTTTACTTTTAAGGGGACACAGTCTTAAAGTTCAAAAAGTGAAATTTAGTTAGTTGATAAGAGTTTGATAATAGATCTTTAAAAACTACATTAATCACAAAAGAATATAAAGTATATAAGTTTTGAAAACTTCGAAATATAGATTTCAAATACATCAATTTTGGGGTGGCATTGCTTGACTTTTAAACTTTTCACTGCGAGAAATTTTAAAATTAAGAATGGTTTTTGAAATGTTTATGAAGATTTCATTCAAAATTAATCTTGTGCTTACCAAACCATTTAAAAGGTCCAATTTTAAATTAAACTCAGTAGCGCAACAGCCCATAGAATGCCAAGGCCTACTGTGCCCATTTCAGTTTGCATGACCTTTTGCACTGAGATACATGAGAAGATGTTCCAATCAAGTGGTCAGTCTGACGCGAAATCCCCAGTGTTTAGTTTAGTTCCCAAGCAAACTTAGTGCTCATTTATCGACCCACTGAAGGGATGAAAGGCTGAGTTGACCTTGCCCAGCCCGGGGTTTGAACCCCGAACCTGTGGCGCGGAAGCGTGATACGCTACCATTCAGCCTTTGGGCTTCTAATTATACAACAGCCACAAATTCTGACGCGAGAGAAAAAATACTAAAATTTATACAAAATAACTATGATGCTTCAAATTACACAATGATACAACATTAAACAATGATAATTTAGAATATAAGTTAACAACTCTAAAGTACTTTCTACATTAATTTAACAAATAGTTTCAAAAATGATTATATTTTGATTGATAAGGGTTAAGCAGCAAAATTATTAACTTAAAGTAATCTTAAATTAAATTCGCTCAGTTTCATTAAATGTTTTTTCTCCAAGGAGGAAGAGCTTTATTCTACTTTTCCACAATGATTATAGTCGGAAAAAAAATCAGCGAAAAAGGAATGAATAAGTTTTTTTTATACAAAAGTTCTTCGGTTTAAATTCCTTTCTTAATTCATTTAGATTCCTTTAAGAGTGCAACATCTTTTTTTATTTAAATACGTATTTTAAGGAAGTAATCCAAAGTTAATTGGAAAATTCAGTGATATATATAGTAATTATATGAAAATAAATGCTTATATAACTGTCTTTTAATCTATGTAATGAAATAATATTGAGTGTTTTCGATAGAATTTGATTTAAAAGGCCCTTTCCTTACTTTGTTATGAATTAGTTCAGGTGAATTGGAATTCAGTGTATAATAACATGGGTTATATATGTATAGGTATTCGTAATCAACTGTAAAACAGGAGAATAATGTTTTTAAAAAATTGATTATTTCATAGGTTTACCATATTTGGGGGGGGGAAGGCTCCAACCCAGGACATATTTCTGAAATTACTTAAGAATCTTAATGATGTACTGAAACTTTATTTATTCCTCTGCATTTTTTACTAGACATGACTTTTTTCTGGAATACTTTGTTCGTTTTAATTGCACATCATAAAATTCTCTTAGCAAGAAAAGTTCTGATTTAATTTTTAAAATATTACACAAAACATTAAGTTAACATTACACAAAACAACACAAAAGCATTGCCCTTGTTGTGTTGTCAAATGATTAAGTAAAAAGTTGTGGCAATACGGATCCCCCCCATCTTTGTCAAAACCGATGTCAGTGCTTACTATGAGGTAGTCTGAGAGATGAAGGGCCGTAAGAGAATAATTAAAAACGTGATGACGAACATACGGTATTTATTCGAATCTAAGCCGCCATCGATTCTAAACTGCACCCCAAATTCTCAATAATTTTTTGTGAAAAATTAAAAATAGTGTAAAATGGTTTATCGATATCCAGTTTTACAAAATTAAAATAATTTTAAATTGAGAACTAATAAAAACTGAATAATTAACAACCTTACCAGTTTTTTAACTTTTGAGAGAGAATACAAACATGAACCTGTAATTGCTCTAACTATACCCCATCCAACGAATTTTTTTTCTCCTTTGATTCTTAGCCGCACTCGAGTTTCAGTAGCACTAACATTGGAAAAAAGTGCGGCTTAGATTCGAGTAAATACGGTATAAGTTAAGGTTTTAAAAAAGTCCACGTCAATCAGAAAATTTTAAACCCCAAACAGTTTTGCAATTCTAGGACATTACCCCGGACAGCATTAAAAACTAGGATTGTCCTGGTTAATCACGGATATATGGTAAGCCTAATTATACACGATTTACATTTCCCCGGGCAGTATTAAAAACTAGGACAGTCCGGGCTGATTCTGGATGTATGGTAAGTCTAACTATACATGACTTACTTACATTACCCCGGACAACATTAAAAACCAGGATTGTCCGGGCCAATTCCGGACATATGGACTATCCGGGCTGATCCCGGACATACGGTAATTCTAGTTATACATGACTTTTAATTGAGAATTTTTCCATTTAAAAGACGCCCCCAGTCATCCAAAAGAAAGATCCAGAATTTAATTTAAACCCCTGCACCCAGAAACAACAAGAATGCATCCAACTTAGCTAGACAGCGAACAAAAAGAGACAGAGAAAAAAAACCACTCTTATAGTTGAGCAAACTCATCAATGGACCCACGCATCGACAATGCGTCAACCTATGCGTGGCACGGCCATTTTTATTTCTTGTCAGAGCCGAAAGTCGTGTTCCTCCCAGTGGCAATGGGAGGCTACGCAATCCTCCTCGTAACTGTTCTTTTAGGTAGAACAATGATGGATTTGCAGCGGAAGGTCATCACTCGGAGCATTGAATGCCCGAAGATGGCAGGACCAGATTAAACGGTCTTAGGCAGGCACACAAGGATGTCGATGTCGGATGTGACAAGACGGAGAAATGGGAACAACTTTCCGTTTAATGAGTCTTTTTCTTTCTGTTTTGCTGAAGGTGTGATGAAGGTCGGTTTAAAGGCTCAGGGATACAGTGAAACCCATTAACCTGCATTAAAGTAGTTTTACTTTTTGATTTTTTCCAATGTGAGAATCCATACCATTCGATTAGTTCGTTTTCGATATTATCTAATTTACCTACAGGATGGAACTATTTTCAGTAATGTTATTGAGTTTAAGGAACATTAGAAAAACTGTGATTCTGTTTATTGGGGTAATGGTTTCAACTGAACTAATTACTAGTTTTTGGTATTTGGTAAATAAGACAAATCTTAAATAACCGAAAGAGTAATCTCTCTAAGAAGAAGGAAAATAGAGCCCCAAATAATTGAGTGCGATCTCGAATTTTTAGTTACAATTGTTTTTCATTGATTTTATCTTAGTTCACCCGAAAGCAAATTCTCGTTCTACATATACTAGATTGCAGCAAATGAATTCATATGCATTATGGACAATTTTTCTAACCAATTATAATTACCGTAAAATCCGGGGTATAACACGCACCGTCGTATAACGCGCACCTATACTTTTAAGCTGCAATTGTTAGTTTTTAGGTATATTCGTCGTATAACGCGCACCCTCTTTTTTACGAAGAAACCTGAAATGCACGGGTGTAATGCTCTTATAATTTAAGTCATTTATTCGAGATATTATTTCAAACTTTAAAAAAATAGTATACCTCTTGAAAAATAGTACACAAGCTTTTAAGTTCATAAGAACTTTTGTAATTCTATAAGAAATAGTAATTTTTTTAAGGAAACAGTATTTCGATCTGTGTAGACTTTTAATTTTTTCTATGTTTACCTTTTTTTCTAAAGTTCTCACATTTTTATACCCGGCGTCTAACACGCATCCGTAAATTTCGAGCTTATTTTTTGTATTAAAAGTGCACGTTATACGCCGGATTTTACAGTAATTTAAAAACATTTGAGTGTAAAATTATCACTAAATGAAACAATGGTGTAAATTTTACAAAGCTTTCAGTGAATGTCTTTTAACGTCGCAGTATAAAGCAACACGAGAGCTATTGGCAACAGACTTCGTAATTTTGAACCTCGGTCAAGTAACGACGATGGCATTTAAGCTAGTACCCTCTTATCCGATGTACCACACCGTGCCAACGGGAGGACATAGGGCCACGGCAGATTTATTGTGCAACAGCCCATAAGGCGGGTCTTCAATGGCACTAGACCTCGAACTCATGAGACGCCGATTCTGAGCGAACTGATGACACGAACTCGTGTCCATGACCACTAGGCTACCGCGGTCACATCAAAGAACGAAAGTATAGACGTTTGGGAAATGTAAATCAAATTGATCTGACCCACTTAGGAGTAAACTGTAACAGTTCTTATAATTATTCGACAGATTGTGGTGAGACTAATTTTAAAGTGACATTTTAAAATAATAGTGTACTTCGTAAGCAGAATAAAACCTTCATGATTGACTGAGAATTAAATAAATTCTACTTACATGGCAAATTCTATAAAACTATAAATTGAAAGAATTTAAAAAAAAATTAAAACGTTATTTTTACACAGAATATATATATTTAACTGTAGTTAAAATGGAATGATATTTAAGGGCTGTATAAAATACAATTACTGAAGGTGATTTTAAATAAGGAGTATCGAAGAAAAATCATCCCATAATATTTACTATTAAAAAAACCTTTTATACACCATTATACGAGAACTTAGAGATAAAACCAGATTTTTGGGAAAAGCTACTTAAATGAAATTATCGTAAATTGCGAGATTTAAAAGAGCAAATAAAATTGAATAAAGGTAGCTTATAAATGTCGTCCTAAAATGTTTCTTGTAGAAAAAAAATTCTGTTTTTGAAAAAAATATGTAAATACTGATGAAATTTAAATATTTTATTTATTCAAAACAATATTTTCTATTTTAATATATTTACTCTATTTTCAATTCTGCGTCATATTTTGCAATGGTAGGTTATTGTTATATCTTATCAATAGAATTTTCTTCAATGGCTCTTGATAAGTTGATCGTAACTGAACATATATAAAATTTTTATCATCACTTAATTTAATTTAATTAAATTAATTGAACCTCAAAGCCCCGGGCACCAGAATCCGATTTTGTAAAATACTCACCCCGGACACCTTTTGAAAATGTATATTCTTCAAATTATTTCTTTAAAACTCTTTTAAATATCATTTTTGAGCATCTCAAACACTACATCCCGTTTAAAAGTGCTTCAAAATCACTAAAATCCTTTTTTTCGCTTCGCAGAAATTAGAAAGACTTCCCGGTCAGTAGTATCGGATCCCAAATCAAACGAACTACACTATCCTACAATTTCCTGATTGCAATCACTAAACGGTCCCTCGTACTTTGTAAAAATCCAAACAAAGAGTTGTTTAGTCAGCACACACATCCTTTTAGTAAGCTTTAGCTATTTGGCAAATACGCGCGCCTGTTAGGGTCATCGCATGTCTAAGTGATCAAGAGAATTCCGTCTTGCAAAAGCCAGCCTTGGACAAATCCCGATCTTCACAATAGAAAACAATTAGCAGGACTTAAGATATTTGTTCGAGATAATGGCCGTCCAGAGGTTGTGGCCTTTTCCATTTTTAAGGGCTTTTATACACCGGCCATTTAATGGCTTCTTAAAACGATTGCCAGTGGTCGCGGAGAGAGTCCCTCATTTTTTCTTCTCTCTTGTTCTTCCATTCAGTTTTTATTTTCTTTGAAATGAATTGTAGTCTACAATAGGATAGAGAGAAAAAAGAGTCAATTTGTACCGCTTTTATGAGTTGGTAGAAAGGAAGAAATGATTGTGGTCTAATTTATGCGAAATTTGAGAATGATACAGGAATCGGTTTGGACATCCGGGATGAAATTAATATTGTAGTTAAAATGTGTCCGGTTAAGGTCGAAATCAGATGGCAAGAAAACCGCAAGGTCTTCCTTCAAACTATTGAAAAAAAAAAGATGCATTAGTGTAAGTGAGAATTATCAATGGTTAAACCCATTAAATGAAATAACAGTTTCCATGTAACAATAAAAATGTTTTTTGTTCCATCTCACGCGTACAACTGCTTAAATGAAGACAAAAATAAAATAAATAAGCGGAAGAAAAATCTTTTAAAATCAGAAAGTCATCTTAATTTATTTATTGTCTAATAAATCCGAGTTTTTATATTGAAAGACTAATGAAGGGGGGAAGAGATTTTTAAGGCTGTTTTCGCCATATGTACGAGAGCGTGAACTTGACGCGCAGCACATTTTCGGACAGAAAAAATGCCACATTTTTTATAAAAATTTGTGACATTGTGACTCATGCATTTGTTTATGATACAGTGTTTTTAAAATTTCAAAATATTTCATAAATAATTAGTTTTTCCTTTTAATATGTGAAGGAATAGCTCATTTAGCATTACGGTATAGGAAACAAATTGCAAAACACATTTTATAAGAGAAAAAAATGTGTCAAAACTCGGATAAAAATGAGTAGTATGATAAAATAAGTGATTCTCGACAGGATAGTGCAGCCAGAATATAATATTAAAGTTTGAATACTTTTATATCTGAAAAAATATTCCAAATTCGGCCCCTATTCTTTAACATTAGCCGAAGATAGCCTTAACATCGCACTATTGAGCAACACGAGGGCTGTTGACGACGGAGCCTCGATCAAGTGACGAGGATGACACAGAGGCACCCCTCTCTCCTATTACGCCACACTAACGGGCGGACATTGATCATCGACAAATTTAACGTGCATCGGCCTCCTCTACATGGTGGATCTTCAGTGGCACCTGGACTTGAACCTGCGCGCGACACTCTATCCACGAATCCGTAATCATAACTACTGGCTACCGCGGCCTCAAGACTAATAGGGGTGTGTTTTTAAAGCAATTAGATGGGGCATTTAAATACAGACGGCTTTTTAAAAATATATATTAGGTATATCTACTATTGGAATTCTTTTTTAATTTCTACTATTAGTTCACACTCTCTATTTATTAATTTATTTATTTATCTTCGTGGAATTTTCAATCGTTAATCAAATACATTTTAAAGCGCTCAATTCAGCTGAAATTTTATGTACATGATTGTTTTGGATGACAATACGATACTTTAATGATAATTAATAAAAACTTAATGTTGTGATTCTGTCATATGTATATACATGTTTATATTAATTGTAACTATTTAATAAAAAGTAGCTAAAATAAAATTTTTCTTTGTTGATCTAAGTAGGAATCGACTTAATTTTTTTTTTATATTACTTGTTTGAATCAAATATAGACATAAAAGTATCAATCAGTACGGAAAATTAACGTAGCACAAAAAATATGAACAGAAGAAATATTTAATAAAAAACCCTCTTGCATATACACATAACATAGATGTTTATTAAAAAATTAAATTTTAGCAGAGAGCAGACAATCAAGCAATGCTATTGTTAGCATTAACACGGCGAGTCTTCCGTGGCCCCAAGACTCGAGCCCGAGACATTCCGGTCACGAGCTAGGCTATCTTGACCACTAAATGATCATAAGAATTTCTGTACTCAAAAACTCACATTTAATCAAAGTCTTAAACAGAATATTTATAAAAAATATTATATACTGCTTAATTTCCTTTTCAAAAGTTAAAAATAAATTAGCTGTAATTCAGTCAAAAAAAAAAAAAAAAAGAATTCACCAATATTATGGAAGAAACCAAAAGGAAAATAATCGAATAAAAAAAGATAATTTTTAATAACAGAATGAAAAAAGAAAATAATAAATAAAATATTTTAAAAGGGTTATATTAATACGATTTAAAGCTATGAAATTGATGTGTACAACTATTTCATTGAGTAAACACAATTATTAATTGTGGAATAAATGTCGCATAATACCTAAGAAGATAAAAACCTAATGTATTAAAAAAAGATTGAACTCTTTCTTCTACGTTTCTTGCTCGTTTTAAAATGAGAAAGATGATGAAAAAATATTTAGCAGTAAGAAAAAAATAAATAGTATGCATCAAAATCATATATCGATTGATGCATATTAATGTAAATTACATATTATTTACGCTCTAATAACCAAAATTAGAAACGAATAAATCTTATATTAAATAGTACTGTTGACAAATACAGGTAACCTAGAATGACTTCAAAGCATTTCGTATGCAAATTATACTTATTTAAATACAAATGGAAGTGGAAAATTCACAGTCGTGAAAGAGAAATTTTCTTAAGCTTTGATTCGCGTGCATTGATGTGTGTGTGCAGAATTTTGCTACTGGATCTAAAGAGGAAAAAAAAATCTTTTAGACCACCAGTTGTAATAAAGTACTCCGCGCATTTTTCTTATTTTGATTTCTTGATGAGTGTATATCTTATACACCACAGTAAGAATTTCCCATTTTCACGCCGACTATAATAAAAAATTACAAATTGGTTTGTTCTATTATGTGTATAGATTTTTTCTGCGTATGGCAAAATAGGACAAATAAATATTTTTTAGATTAATATACACTTTTCAAGCAATTATTTGATGTTTAACATTCTGACGGACAGACTTATGCTGAAATCTATGGAATTTTCAAATGTTTAATTTTCCGACTGCGGAAATAAGATTAAGTATAATACAAATATAATTTATAATTATATGAAGTAAAAAGTATGTATACTTTGTTCAGAAAAATAAAATTGTAAAATAATCATTTCACAAAACATTTGTATTTCTGCTTGCAAACAAAATGATTTCATTCCAGTACAATTAATTGCAGCTTCGAAAATAGACAATTGATTCCCTTACCTTTGTGTTGTAGTTATATATATACAGTAATACATCGACTTGAAGAAGTTGTCGATCTTTCCAGGCATATAAATTTAGAAGTGGATAATGATGGCATTCAATAATTTATGAATTCTCATAATTATGAGCTGGCAATTGATGAGCTCATGGAAATGCATGAGCAAGACATTGAAGAAATTGACTCTGTAGACCCACTTCAATCCGAAGATCGAATGACGGTTGACAGAATGCCTCAGTTTAATTGAAAATGGATTCAAATTTCAGAAAACGTAGGCTCCAGAGCGTATTTTTTCAACAAAACAAAGTATAAAAAATTATTACTATACTACGAGAAAATTTTGAGAAAGAAAAAAAAAACTTTGAGCCAACAGACTACTTTGCTTGATTTTACGAAAACTTCTACATGAAAATAACTTCGGTTTGCTATCTTTTGTATTTGTGTTATCCAAGATTTTATTAAGCATTTTTTTCGTCTCCGGCCCGAACTAAAAATAATTTATAAGTATTTATATGCGAAATCCTACTCCGACTTACGCGGTTGTCACTCAGTCACACCTATCGGGTTAGTTCGGGCTATTACTGTATATGCATACAAATATAGTGACGCCTTAGGGCTTCTTGAGGCCTCTGGTCTCCTGTGCACTAATATTTATCATTATTTATCATTTTAAAGCCATTTTGATTATAAATGCAATCGCGTAGTTATAGAAGAACATTTTCAACAACTTTGGTTCCAAAAACTTTGAAAGTTATACTAATAAAAACGGAATATTTTCGCTTTACATCGATTTAAAAGTAAGGAAATGCTTTGAAATTTTACAAGATATTATTTTTCATATCTGGTATAGAAAACATATATAAACAATACAATGCGATGTAGTGGTGTTACTTAGGTATATTCTGAAGAATCCCGATTCATGCTCAAAGTAAGGTTATTATGACCCAAAGCAATTACCCAGACGTCACCAGCGATGAAATGGAATTTGCAGCTCATGGGAGAGGACTGAACCCTTTTGATCAGTTTGAAGGATATCCTTGAAAAGGGTTGCCGAACTGATATGGAAATGAGTCAAGTCCAATCTGAGAAAAGGAACATCTAGTAAACACAGACTGAAGTTTGAGCTGAGCAAACAGTTCCAAGAAGTTTGGAGAAGAAAGTATATAAATGATAGTTGGTACGATATCGAGTGTGTTTTCTGCATAATTTAACAAACTTTGTGGTACAAAAAAATTCCAGTTGTTAAACTAAGGTAAATTTGCTTAGATCTGAAAATCGATTGAAAGATTGATCAATCTTCGCTAAGGCTTCAAGTTTACAGATACTTAGAATGATTATTTGAAATTTGCCTACTTAGAGAATGTTTAGAGAAATTGGTAAAAGGTCTCAACTATGGCGACAAATACACGAAATCGTATTGTATTTCAAACCATAGGTAACTTTCTAGAAGAAAGAAATTTTGATATGAATCCATACATTACCATATTTTCTTTTAATCATTTGTATGGTAATTTTATGAAATTGAAGTATTTCCACCGGAAATTAAAAAAAAAAAAAAACTACAATTTATCTTTTCTATGGCTAATTTTTTTCTAATAATATAAATTTGAAGTATTTTGGAGATTGACATTGACTTATAAAAAGAAATTCATTTATCATATTACTTAAAATTAATTTGATTTTTAAGACCATGTTTTAGGGTTGGGAAATATGTTTTCCAACGCCCATTGAGGTAGTACATCTTATGGTTTGCATTTCCTTTTATATCGCCTTACGTAATATATATAATTCATAACATATAATTTACAAATACTAAAATCCACAAAAGGAATTATAAATCAAATATATTTTGTATTCAAATGTTTAAGATTTTTCATACATGTTACTTTCCCTGAAATTTCAAAAAAACAGGGATCAACACAAAGTGGGACCTTGCAAGATGTACAAACGTATCTTGTTCTCTTCTCATGTGCTTTAGTAGAGCACAGCCTTAACGTCTATAAGCTTTTTGTAGAATTGGCTTATGGTCTCCAACTTCAGTGAATCGTACGTCATCTGGTGTTGTTTCCTTGCAGCTCAGGAAACCTACAGGACGTTCTTTGCTTTTACGACTTGAAAATCCAGAAATCAATTGTACTAGCCGAAGTGTTAGCAGCATAAATCATTAGTGTGTGAAAAATAGATTCCCATCAACATAAGAAATTAATGAAGTTGGTAGGAAGTAGTATACTTACCACTGTCTTATAAAGGGTTACTTAAAAAAAATTGTAGCCCAATTTAACTTTAACGTTTACATTTGTTCAGCGTAAATATTTTGAAAGCCTATATCTATTTCCTCTTTTTGAAGAAGCAAAAAGAGCGTAAAAAATACAATGCAAATTTAAATAATTACTGTAATAGACTATTGTTATAATGTTTACTTTGAGAGATTGAGAGAAAATGTGTGTGTATTTTACTTAAAACGGCTCGCTATCATAATGAATGCTTATTTCTTTCAATGAAATAATGCTGTATAATTACATGCATTCAGATTTATTCATAGTAAAATAAGAGTTTTTTGAATAACCGAATTGTTCTTTGAACAATAGACAAATAATATGAATGGATTTTAAATGCCTGTAAGTTAATCTAAAAGTACGAGATGAATATTATAATGTAAAATAATCGTAGCATACTGTTTTAATGTTATATGTTTATCTCAATGCTATAATTCACATATTTTCAAGAAAATAAAGAACAATTATTATAGAAGAAAGAAATAATTCTAAATTTAAAGTCAGGAAGTAAATATTTTACTGTAAAATGAAATTCAGTATATCAGTGAGCCTATAAATCTAATTTCATAATTTTGAACTTTGACTACATTATCATGATGGAAGCTTAAATTCTCAATTTTCGCATGAAGCAGCATGAGACCCAATGGACTAAATCCATGATGGTCACATGATAAATACAATCATATGTTTTCCATTGAATTCAAAACTAACATAAGACTTGTAGTAGTTTTACTAGTTAAAATTTAGATACAGTTTCAAATTTGGTTATTTTTTTTTGGTAAGGATATGAAATTATTAAGATTCTTGAAAAAGTTTTTCAAAATTAAAAAAATACATACTTATATTATGCGCATACTTGAATTATTTTAAATCAAGTGCATTTTATTTACCTATGTGCATTATTACTGTTTACAAATATATGCTTTTGAAAAGAGTCTATAAAAAACAAAAGTTGATAACAGCGAAGTACATGAGCTGATTGGCTGGAAACAAGTGTTTGTAATCATCATGTGACTATGACGTCACATGAATTCAGGCCATTAAACCTAATGTAAAACGGACCTCGAACAGACTGGCCATCAGGTCGTTTTATATCCATTGTTTGACAGCAATCAAAGAAAAGATATATTTTCCTTCCAGAAACTTCTCAGAGAATCCGACATTGCCAACATTTTTGTAATAAATGACCTTTTCTTCATAAGAATTATGTGATGCAATCCAAAGAAGATAATTTTATACTAAAGTATATTATATACTCGCACATTTGGTATTCTCCTTAACAAATGATGAACATTACAAAATAATAGAGTGCCATCTACAATTTGTCACTGACATAGTGAACCATAATAGCATTCTTAACAATTAAGTTTGGAACTGTGACAGGTTTGCAACAATCCATCATTGATATGCATACCAGTGTTGGACAGCTGACCATCTTTCATTAGAGACACTCCATCAACTTGTGGGGGTATATGCAACTCAATACATCACAAATGACAGTAACAAATTAGTGTTGTTAAGTAATGTGGTTTTGAAAGTGAAACAAAATGGATCTAATCTATTATGAAAGAGAGGGGGAGTAATATTGACATTATTTTAATTATGGTACATTATATATACACGTGAGAAACAGTTATATGATGGCTACAATATAAGTAAATTTTGTATTGTCCATATAATACCTTAAAGTAAGTAATTTAAGTGTTAAGATTAGACATAAGAAAGAGTAAATTTTTGAAAAGTAATTATTTTAAAATATTATTTTGATTTTAAATACTTGTTATTAAAATCTCATAAATTATCCTTAACGTTACTTGGAAAATAGTTTTTAATTTTATTGAATATTTATCATTATGTCTTCGCATTCATCAAAATCTAAATTTATCAACTTGTATTCTTCTAAGCGTGCGACTTATTAATTCTTTTTATTAGATTCCTTCACAGTTGACTTCCAAATATCAAGCATGCCTTTCATTGGGATTCTTACTTTTTAACGATGATTAATGAACAAAATTTGCATCAGAAATAAAAATGGCGCGTGAGTACTTCATTGGTAGCTTCGCAGATGCTGACTCGTGAACAAGCGAAATCCGACATCTGAACGCGTCACTGATTCTTAACTTGACGCTTATCCTTCTAGTCGTGCGAATTCTTTTCACTCAGATGTGTTGCGCCAATTTGGCGTAACACGAATGACGTGTGAGTCACACGCAAAAAATTAACCGATTTTGTACAGAGCCAAATTTAGAGACAGAATCTCCTACTTTCTTGTTACTACTTTTCTAATACATTTTCTTGTATAGTTTATCAGTTTGTTTTGTTTTTAGTTTGGAATTGTATATTCAAGAATCGCGCTAAGCTTAGAAGGATCCTATTTTAGCCCACATATTTATTTATTGCCAACTTGGTGACAAATGACCTGCTAGTGGGGTTATTTCAGCCCACACGGACATCGTGCCAAATTGCGCCTGGAGATTATTTTTCTGTACTAGGTTTCTTTCCAATATGAGGATAATAACACATCAAGTTGGCCTTAAATAAAAGTGTGGTCTAAAATAGGATCCAACTGAGATGACTTCAGGATTTGTCAGGTTTAAAGAGTAACAGCTCCAAAAATATATTTCAAGCGACGACTTTTAATGGGACGGAAAACTTATTTCTGATTTGACAGTCTCTATTATTGATAAGTTGTTATTGATCAGGAGAGACCAATTTTTTTAAATATAAATGAAGATATTATTAGATGGTAATAAAAGAATTTACAAAACGTTATTGGATTCCATTGAAAACTTAGGCAAAGTAATTAAATAAATATTTTTAAAATAATAATTTGTGTAATTAAGTTGTATTTTATAAAGTTATTTTCAACGTTCAAATCAATTCTGCCTACGACTTCAGTATTTTTAAAAATGAATGTTTTATTTTGCAAATACACAGATATATAAAGCATGGTGTAGTGCATATTTACGGAATACTGCAAGAGAAATTTACTTTTTCAAAATTAATAATATTTTATTCTTGTTTTTCAGTTATTACTTTTAATTAATACACGAAAACCAGAAGAAAAATGTTACAGCCTCGTGTTTTATGATTATTTCAATATAATGATCAGAGATGAATAAAAATACTCGTACTTCAAAGCCGTTTTTAATGCAATAAGCCCAATTCAGATATTTGCCATTTAAAGGACAAACACAAAAATGAGTCAAAACAGGATTCAACATTCCTGCTGAAAAAAAAATTGCTTTAAAATACTTGACCAACAATATATACCAATTTCAAATTAGAACAATTTATCTTCTGAATCGAACTCTTTTTCTATTAGTTATATCAAAGAAAGAATATAATTGGATACAAATCTCGAACTTCTTGAAAATTTAAGAGCTATATAAAAGAAGACGTAATAGCACATTTGAATTCATAACATAAGAGGCAGTGATTTGCATAAAACTTGGGAATGAACTTATTTCAGTAAAACACAGATGAGAGCATTTGGATGATATAGCATTTCTGTGACGATAATTTTTAAATATTATAAGAAATAAGGTAAAGAGATTTAAAAAAAGCTTTTCCTTTTTAGAATTATTAAATTCTTTAAAATTCCGTTATTTATTTTGCCATCAACATGTTAGGAAACGTTTAGCCATTTTCAGTTAACCAGTTTACGTTCTCTGTCGGAAAAATAAGCATGGCCATTCTAAATCATTAGGATTTTCTATTAATTTAAAAACAGTTGTGAGTTCTAAAAAAAACAAAGCACATGTTACATTTTTAACAAATAAAAAAAAGAAACGATTTTTTTCAAACATTTAAATAACAACTTATACACAGAAAGTTCAAATGTACTCTTTATAAATCTGAATTGAGAAAGAATGGAAAAATGAAATAAGAATTATAATAGAGATTCGTTAAATCAAAAGAGATAGAAATAATATTTAATTTAAATTTTCAACAGCTTTAGATTAAACAATCAACAAAGTATCATTTTGAACCAGTTTTAGATCAAAGAAGATGAATAATTATAAATTCATTTCTTTTATTTTTATACAAGTTGATGTTGAGTTACACAGTAACAACTTTCATCGCTTTTTAACAAAAGGAAAAAAGAAATACAAAAAATACAAAGTATGATTTCTTTAAAGGTTTGTTTTGTGAATAAATACAACGGCGAAATTAAACTATTACACAGAACCGTATAATTATGCAAAGATAAAGTAAATGTTTTTAAATCGAATAAATAAAAATGCTTTAAATGAAAATGTATTATATCTCAAATGAAAAGTAGATAATCAGCTATACACTGAAAACAATCCGTATTTTAGTAAATATTATATATGTTTTCAACAACTGGAAGGAAAAAAAATCGTGTTGTTTCGTATGAAATACGACTTTTGAATTGTAAATTATTATTTCAAAAAAAAAAAAAAATTAACCAACACAATTATAAAAAAATTATAATTTTCATAATCTCTTTCTCTCTTTGTTATTCGTAATCGCGCGCGCGTAAATACTAGTAAACTAGTGTTATACTTTATATGCAAAAACAATTTTTAAATAAGTTTATAGAAAACTGCAACGCGTATACATATTTCATTACTTCATCTGTTTTTAAAAAACATTCGACATTTTTGAAGATTATGTTTTGATTCTGATTTAGCATAATATAAATCTGGCACTTAATTTCATTAATTTCGTTGAATAAATGTCACCAAATACTACGATATGCAGCCAACAAAGTAAACTGTTCCCGCGCACGTTAAGAGGGGCCGGCACTTCCATGTGGGAGCTTATGTTAAATTACGTAAGTTTATGTACCTTTTTCTCGGAAACTTGTAGCTACTAATAGATGAAATTTTCACAGTAGATTATATATACTATAAATAAGACTTTAATGGAGGGTTTTGTCTTTTTGCTAAAAATTAAAATAATTATGAATTTTTTTAAAAAAGGCCAATTTTTTTCTCTTTCAAATTTAGTTTAAAAATACATTATCTAAAACAGTTTGCTAGATATGTCTTATTTCCTCCATTAAAGTCTGTAAACATGTTGAAAGTATCCTCACTCAGAATTTGAGGATCCTACATTAATTAATTTTTGAGAAAAAGGTACATAAAGGGAAAAATATTGCATTTTGAGAAAACAGGCTTTAAAGAGAGAATTTGTAATTTGTCAATGAAATGGCTTCCTTTTAAAAAAATAAGTAAAAATACTTCTAATTATCGTATTTCTATATATCATATCATTTTAAGCAGAAACATTTGATCTTTTAAAAAATGTAAAAAAGTCAAAATCGATAATTTTTCAAAAATTCATGTGACGGACCCCTTCAACACAATAATAATCACGATGACAATATTTGGCGACATTTTTTGAAGAGGCGATGTCTTTTCGTTTGACGAAATGGTCGACGATGTAATACGTAAGTACCATTAATCTCAGTTATGTTCAATTCGTTAAAATGTTTTTACGCCTTATATTTTGATTAACTAGTCAACAAAATAATATGAGTAAAGTGTTTTATTAAGAATAAATTATTTAAAAAGGAAAAATAGAAATAAAATAGGTATTTTTCCGTTTCTCTGGCGCAAATCTCGTCAATCAGACTTTGATGGCGACAACATACGATATACACATAAAAAATGTTATCAATGTGAGTTCTCAGTGGTTTTTCATCTATTTTTGATGTATTATGAAAAAGACGTTACTGATAAGAAAAGACAGCGACTTGTTTTGAAAAATTGGGTTGTAAAAGGTTACCATCGGAAATATTCCGTTCGGCGTCGTATCAGTTTTGGCGACTTTATGGCTTGCGTCTACAAAACGGAAAAGTACCATAACTTATTATTAATTATGTTATTTATTTAAAAATATTATCAACTACAGAAATAATATTAAATGTATAATATCTATCTATTGTTTCAAACTACTATTCAAAGAAATAATTATAGAAACTAGATGGTATTTACTACACTTCAATCTCTTTCCATCCAACCTGCTAATGAAATAAACCTGTCTGTTTCACTTAAAACAGTCCGAAAGGAAGCTCTAATAGAATAATTCTTACCCATACATCTTCTAAGAAAGCTAAATTATGATACATAATGAGAGATTCCCTACTTTAAAATAAGCCCTACCGTCCCAAGAACTCATTAATAACATTGACAACCCGTCAAGGTTAACTCTCAATCTCTGCATCAAAGCAGCGGAGTGGGCTTACGATGCAAATGATGGCGGCGTTCACGGCCTTTGGAAGAATTTAATAGCAAAATGTTCTATTAGTTTCACTCACCCTAGCAAAAAATAAAAAGCAAAAGAAGGGGAAAAAAACTTGTTTGCTACTAGAACACATAATAAATCACACACCCATCCATGTTTAAAGCAGAACGCACCTTCAACAAGGGAACGATCTGCTATAATAATTGCCTCATTTTTAACTTATCGTATAGCATTCGATATAGGATTTTGCAGACAACATCTCTGTGGGGTGTCATCTTACATTTAGGGGTGAAAGGGTTCTAAGGTTTCATGAGAGTTTTGTATTGTAGATGGTTCAATCAACTGAACTCATTTTTCAGCATTGATAATATAGGAATAATTTAAAAGTTGTGGCATCATGGTTTTGTGTGTGAGTATGAATGATAAAAATCGTTTGGGATAGATTCATTTCGATGCAAGATATGTTCTTAAATAAAAAAAATATCACGTAGGATTTCAGCAAAATGTTTTTAGAATTTTTATAATTTTAGGTCTTTGATATATAGTTCAATGAACTTTGTTCCTTTGATTTTTGTCTCACGGGCGTCGAAAATAGTACTGCTCATATTTTTATTTTTATGTTCTTTCAGAATAAAAAGAAAAGGGAGCTGAGAGAGAAAACGATCGATTGTTATTTATTTATTAATAATCGTTTTCTTTGCCTAAATAGCTGTACTATTTCTTAATAAATAATATTTTTAATTTACCAATATTGATTTTAATGCTTTGATCCATTTACTGAGTTTATTACAAGTAATTTGATATTGTAATAAAATATACTATTTAAAGAGATTTATGTGGTTTAAATTAAAATATTATTTAAGCGTTCAAACATTTAGATACAAAGAATAAAGAATTTGCTCTTAAGAGAATAAATAAGTTAAGAATTTATTCTTTTTTTATTTTAAAGAAAGAATTAAAAACCATTTAACCGGTATATAACACTATAAATTTAAGAATGCAAAATATTTAATCAATAGGACTTTTTAGCAATAATGCTTAACTGTAATAAAGTACTATGATACAGTAAATAGATAGAAAAATATTTAAACGTTTTGCGACCGTGTGTCAAGTCAAATTCACAACAGTATAAATAATTAAATTATTTATAGAAACACGGCACTAATGTTTAAAATAATCAATATTTCTAGCGGAAGAAATCGATTGAAATACGCGGCGAAATTGAAAAAGTGTAATACGGGTAATGAACTGTTATAAATGCAATACAAAAATCACATCAAATACTGACAAGTAGTAGCAGTGCCGTTTCTTGATAAAAAATCGGATTAAAGAACACAGCAAAATATAAAGGGGATTGGGAATATGAAATAATTCCGAGGACAAACAGAGCGAAGCAAAAAAAAGTAATACAAAAAATAAGCCTAATCAATCACTATACTTAAAAGCAAAGAGCTTAACCAAACAAAACGTTCAATAAAATATTAAAAAAATAGTTCATCTAGAAAATAATATAAAAATATATATAAATAAAACTTCTTTTGGATATATATTTCACAGATAACCTAATTTTATTTTCCCGATCTTACATCTCGTGAAGAAAACATTTTTGTTTACTTTTGTAACCGCAATATTCAATTAGAACGATGACGATTAAAATGGAACATCTAGGGGTTTGATTAAAATAATTTATACAAAATTACATAACATGCCTTGAAAAATACAACATAAATTATATTGAAATATAACATGAATATTATTTTTGAAATATGCATTTACTTACAGAACTTATTTTTGAATTATACTTTACTTATATAGAACGCAGTTAATAAAAACTACATTACAAATAAAAAATATAATTTATTAGTTATTATATTCGATAAACACAAGGTAAAATTTTTAATTTACTTTAAAATTAATATTTATTGACATTCATTTGATTATTGTGATCGTATGGCCTTAAAAATATTTCCATTGACGACTATATTTATTTACATATATTGTAGTATATGTAATATAAATTTAAGAGTCAGAAGCTGAGAGCTATATTTTACATAAAAAAAGTTATAAGATAGATTGAAATTTTCAATTCGTTTTCATGTTTTACTCTTCTTAGTATTTATAAAGTATTTAAATTTTTTAAAAAAAATTGTTTTTTTTTAAATTGCTTCCATATATATCTGTGTATAATTTCCGTAAAATTTCAATTTTATGTTATAAATACGATGATTCATTGCTCGTATAATTTATCATAACATCAAATTAAAAATTCTAAATGTTGAAAGAAAACTCACTCAAAATATATTCCATGAATATTAATGAACATAAATTTCGTACAAAATTAATAAAGTTTAAATGTGTATAATAACGTAAGACCGCTCCAAGCTATTTTTTCAAAGGGAAATAATTATCGTCTGCTCCCAGAAAATCTATATAATTATTATTAAATTCTCTTTTCATCTTTTCGGAGATAATGAATATTTCTCGTTCATATTTTTAAATTAATCCTCGAATTTCGAAAAAAAAATTCATTTGATATCTTCGTAGAGAAAATTCAACTGTTACCTTTTTTTCTTGGGAACTGATTTAATTCAAAATGGAAAACATTTTTTGCATATTTAAAAATATACTTAAAAAATGAACTTAATTATTAATTAATTAATTAATTATTCATTAATTTATGTATGTATAAATATTTTAATAATAATATAATTCTAATTTGCCAAATATTATTTTTAGCAGACGATTTATTTTGTAATTTATTTCATGGCTAATGTAAAATGTTTTCTGGCAATAGAATAGAATTTCAGATAGTTAATGTGCTGAAAATAAAAGGTTGGTTTGGAAGATATTCTGAATTAATATTTGTCTCGTATTTACTACTAATTCTACCTGACTCACGTTCTCTACTATGAAATCTACACATTAAAGAAATTGCAAAGACTTGACAGGAAATGTTTCCTTATTTTACTTAAATGTTATATGGTTTTGTGAAACAATCAAACGATAAGCATTTCTTCACCTCATTTCACTCAGAATGGATTGATATGAAAAACAAAAATAAATAATAATAAAAAAACAACAACGATACAATATCGATAGATCAACAACAGCAAATCCTCATATAAAGCGATAAATATTTACACGGCGTAGCGAACGCTCGTGCCATAGCAGAAAATTGACTGTGCGTGAAACAAGGAAACATATCCTGTGTCTAAATATTCGTTTATGTGTAAAATCACAAATACTCTTTCTCCGGCATTTATAGACAGTCGGCCATCATTTGGCCTAGAAACGCGCGAAAATCGCATTTCACTTCGTTTGACCTAAATTTGTTTCGGTTGGCTTCCAAAAAAGAAATACTATACAACCGGACGAGCGAGATTTAAGAAGGTCGTATGGCAACGTGAAAGAAAAGAGACTCTAAGGCTATTAACTATAAACGTGAGCGGGAACAAAACCAACAACACTCGACTGGGATTGTTAGAGTTAAAAGAATGCGTATTCCGATAGAAATATTTTTCTTAAAAAAAATAATGTTCATTTTCATTTGAGAAATCGGACAGTTTTGGAATGCTTTTTGGCGCCTGTTTAGGCTATTTAATATCAAGAAGAAATAAACTGCCGATAGTTTATTCTTGAATATATTTGTCAAAAGATATTAGAATTTCTCCCAATTAAATGTCAGATTTATTCTTTTAAAAAGAATAATCGTTTGTAAAATATTAAATGTTATTTTTAAAATATCCTTATTATTTGAAATCATAATTAATAAAAACTGAAAATTATTTGTTTTCAAATTTAAAATCCTAAATTTATGCTATTGAAATTAATGCAATAGTTCTAATGAAATGAGATTAGTTATTGTTCCACTGTTTTAAGTATGACCTATTTTTATTATTTTTAAAAATAGTATCATATTTCAATTTTTTTTTATAAAAATGCAAGTTTAGCTTATAAATATTTCAAATAAGAATTACCGCAGTTACATTTATTGAAATTTCTGAATTATTGAAACAGTTATTATATTCATGATTTTATTCCGTAAAATATTTTTTTCATTAATAAGAAGTATGAGCATTTTTTAAATTTCCAGACTGAAAAAAAATTAATATTATCTATTATAATTATGATCTCCAATCGCATTCGAATTGAAAAATTTCTTTAAGATTGAATATCTACAAGCATTCATTCGAAAAATAGATTTTAAATTGTTCTCTCGCATGGCCCCCCCCCCTTTTTTTTTGAGCAATTAATTTTTTTTTTCGACAATGAAAATTAAGGAAGAAAGATATCGCTGTGTTTCTATAAAATAATAATATTTTGTCATATTATAACATTTTACAGCCGCATATATTCATGATTAGAAATATTAAAATGATTACATTTCTTTTTATTTTTAATTTGAAAATTTCTTGTAGCTTGTAAGAAATACTCATTAAAAATTAGTTGTATATTTATTCGTATTTAAAAAGATAAAAAAATCAGTACACTGTTTGAATTAAATCACATACAAATTATTCAGAATAATTCTTCTATTATAAGGCCCTTCTTTTATTAGAACATAAACGCCATATAAGACATGAACGCCATTTCTGCAGTATAATCGACATCTTTAAATTTTTTGTTTGAAAAAAAAATAAGAAAACTGAGGCGTAAAATCAAAATGAAATTAGCAGTGAATACAAATATACATATAAGACATGAATAATTCAAATAAATATAATATAAATACTTAAAAATTAAACATTTGGCATTCGAAGGAAAATAATTCTTTCTAGTTTAACTTGTTTGCTTTTTTATTTAATTTGTAAAACTATCTTACAGTCATCATGTCTTTATAAATTCACAATTTTAGCAGTTGAATTAAGATTTGTTTCTAAATAAATGTTTTGCTTAAAGTATTTCTTTCCTTTTTTTCTTTAAAAAACAGCTTTTATATATTTTAAACCGCAGTTTGCATATAATGTTATAATTGTCTCTGGTGAGCAAAAAATGTAATGAATTGTCTTTATTGGGTGTGTTTTTAATTAATAAATCTTCTTCTAAATAAACGCTTCAAAGAAGTTTCTTATAAGTAACGCTTCAAAGAAAATAATTTTCAATTAAAAAGTAATTGGAAGTAAGAATAAAGTACTCTTTGTGGTGAAATATTCAATTTAAAATTAATATTTTGAGTCAAAGAAATAAAATTGTTATGATTAATTTTCCGTTTTAAGGCTTAAAATACGCCAGCGATATAATTTTTAATATCTAAAACACTTTTTAAGCACAAAACACGCAGTAATTTTTAAAAATAAAACTATATATTTAAAAAAAAAGAGTGTATACAATGAATTAATCTGAATGTGTCATATTTCCCTCGACAAACTTCAAAAATAATATTTGCAGTTCTTTTTATGTAACTAAGAATTAATTTTCCAACTGGTAACCTTATTACTCAGAAATTACCCTTTTCTAACCTCTATTAAGCTATATCCTTCAATAACCGTCATTTTCACCTGTAAAGAATCTCGTAAAAAACATGATCGTATAATTAACGTCCATTTAAAACAGCCTACCGTTTAATTAATTGGTGGCCCATCGAAGAACTACGACCTTTTCAAGGTTACGAAAACTCTTTCTTCTTTGCGAGAAAAAAAACAACGTACCGTTAATTTGAAGTAAAAAAAACAACAATGCGATTAGGTGTTCGGAATGATGAAATAGGCTTAGCGCTTCTCTTTATGGTTTTTCAGTTATCGTTCATCTGTCGAAGCAAGACGGGTACATAGTATATTATCCAATCAGAGAAGAGTTATTAATTTCAGTCTTGCGTAAAAGTATATCGTTAGTTGCTGCAACTGTTTTCTTAAACTTTCATGTAAAAAGATTTCGAGATAGTTGGCAAACAATAAGTTGTGTGCTTCAAACGTGTGTAGGTTTAAGAATTTTTCTTTTTTTGCTACGTTATGCGTTCGATTTTTTTTTGTTACAAAAAGAATCATTTTCCATCATATGCTTTTTATTCGCAATCGATAAAAAAGAACATGAAAAAGGGGATGAACTTTTTTTTGTGGAATGATATGGACAGTTAGAACTTAAAAGGAAGATTTTTACTAAGAATTTTTTTTAACACTCAACAAAATAAAATTTACGACCAAATAGTGTTTGAATTCGACAATAATATTTTTAATGGGCAATTTTTAAAAGCATTCCAATAATCAATGTTGCTTGGTAATACTTCGTAGTAATATAGGTTTTGGTATTTGCAAATGCATCTGTAGAGAAAATGGCATGAACAAAATTTCTTTCTGATGGAGGCTTAGAATTTTATTTATTGATATCTGCAAACATTCAAATTTCAAGTAAAACTCTTCAGAAATCTCTTTTTCTGGAAATATTGGGAAATCTGGATCATATGAACTCTTGGACAATAATTTAAATAAATTACGGAATTTGATTTTTAATTTCAGCTTTTTTTACATAACATCTTTTTAAAGATAATGTTTAATGCATTCACATTTTTCGTAAAAATTTTTTTAGTACTACACATTAATAAGATAATATAGTAAATAAAAATATCGATGCTGCTTAAGATGTGACAATGTTTGGAACCGAGATTTTTATATAAATGAATATATAAATTTCTTGATATTTAGTGTCATTTGAATTAGAATATACATATAAAATTGTCTTAAGAATATTATGACAAAATGTTTTTTTATTTAAATGAAGTTTTTTAAAGCAAAAAACGAAGAAATAATGACATATCTTCAAACAATTCTCCATTTATGAAAAAGGCTTCAATAATAATCATATTTTACCTATATATAATTAGGACTTCCATAACAGAGTTGTACTATTTTTGAAAGATCGAACTTATTTTCAGAGTTACGATCAATTGCAATACTAAGAGGTGTTTTTTGTTAAAACTCTTTGATACAATAAAATATAAAAAAAAATCCACTTCTACACTATAGATTTAGCTAGAAGTCCTAGCTGGTATATATTGGTATATATTATTATCGAAGCATTGTTCATAAAAGGAGAATGTTTGGAAAATGTCATTCTTTCTTCATTTCTTGCCAAAAAATTGCATCTAAATAATTGTTTCTTGTAATAATATTCGTAAAACAGTTTTACATGTATATTCTCTCTAAAATTCAACTAATATTAAACATAAAAAATATCTATTTATACGCTTTTTCAAAATCAAAGTGACGAAAAAAATTTTTTTTCTTACTCTGTTTAACCTCTAAACCCGATTTGAATGTAATAAAACTTATGAATACAAAATAATAATATCATCTATTATACTATACAATGTATCTTTCGCGGGCATTAATTAAGAATAAAACAATTCTTAGAACACAAAAGCAAAAGTAAATAAAAGCTTTTTAAACACATAAATTGTGAATTATTAACCCTATTTTTCTAGTACGCAATTTAATTCGTTGAAAAGAAAATTAATTTTTTTATATGGAAACAACTTGCAATCGATTACAATCAATATTATGGAAAATTAGAACAAAATGTATAGTATTTCTCAACACAATATAAAATTTCTTACCCTAAAAAAAGATATTTAAAAATAAATAGAATATTTTTTTAACAAATTTTGAATTATTAAGCCTTTTTTTAATACACGATTTCGTTCGTTGAAAAATATCAGTAATTAATTATTTGAATACAACTGCCATTTAATAATTCAATCAATTTTAATCAATATTATGAGAAATCAAAACAAAAAATGTTTCTTATTCCTTGAGAAAATAGATTTTTTAAACATAAAACAAAGATTTTCAAAAATAAAAAGAAGGTTGTTTTAACATAAATTCTGAATTATTAAGCCTACTTGTTTTTGTGGTACTCAATTTCATTCGTTTAAAAATACCCATTAATTTATCGCTTGAGAATACAATTGCCATTTTATAATTCAATCGATTACAATCAATATTGTGAGAAATTAGAACAAAATATATCGTATTCTTTAACCCATTCTATTTTTTTCTCACATTGAAACCGAGTACTAATTAACGCACCACTGTTCATGCAGAGGTGTTGGAAAAAAAGTAAAAAAATTGTGGGAAATCCGATATACTTATTTCCTTATTATGTACCTTAAAGCGTTTTAAAACGTCAAAATAATGAGGTTGTCAAAATGGGGACGCACTTCGGAATTACATCATAAAACATGTTTTCGGTTTCCACCTCAGAAATAAATGAGGGTAATGTTCCTTTTGCACTGTTTAAAGTCAAGACAATTACAAATCGGCGTATAATCGAAGTCATGTTAAATTAATTAAGAGATGATGCGCCATAATTACGAATCAATGATCTGTGATGAAATGGATATTTAATGAGAAATATATGTCAGTTGTGGGGAAAATGTTAGAAGTCTAGAAAATATTAAAAAAATTACGTGAATTCGAGATTAATGTTTAAATCAGCTTATACTGAGAGAAATGAAATATTAACGTTAATTAATTTACAGAAAATAATTTAGAAACAATTGTTACCTAAAAGCAATGTTTTTTTTTAAAAAAAACAAACATTGATTTTAATTTTATCGCATTATTTAGAAGATAATTAAAAATTCTCACTTTTCCAGCAGACGATAAAAATCAGTGCACTTTAATTTGTTTTATAAACTGATAAAAGAATTTGATCAAAGGAAAATAACAATAAATCAATTTCGAGTTTTAATAATTATATAATCTTTTTAACAGTGTTTTTCAGAAAATACTAAAATTTGAATTATTTTAAAAGGTATTTGTTACTTAAATAAGGCTATTTAGAGAACGATTAGTTAAAATAATAATATTTGTTCATTTGATCTTTTATATATGATGTGAATCCAAATTGGAGAGTTTTCGAATTCCGTGATTTGTTTCAAATTATTTTAAATTGAATAAATTTGGAAAAATTTAGTAGCCTAAAAATTTTAAATAATATATTGCTTGTTTTAAATACCTTATATATTACAATAAAAATTCGTAAATGATATTTAATTTTATTTATTATTCTTATTTTGAAGTTCCAAAACATTTTCTTCGAACAAAACTGTTCAACATAGAAAAGAATAACCAAATTCAGTAAGTTATCTCACTAAATAAATTATTTTATATCATAACCCATAAAATTAAAATATTTGCATTGTATTCTTTTTTCCATACAATAGAGTTTTATTTCATATCATCCATCCTATTTTCATATTATAAAAATCACTTCACTATATAGTTTTTCTTCAAGAAATAACAATGAAATGTTTAAATATACAATCTGCATTCTACTCGGTAAAAATTAATAATAAATATAATGTGTCGGCCAAGCCCAGAAATGAACCTAGCATTACCTTATGAATTATTCCAAATAAAACCGTAATAATTCTATTAATTTTATTCGCTACCGGTATTCGTCTTCAAGTTTGGCGTATGTAAATAAAGGTTTCCTTGTAGATGATATGTTTATGTGATTCTTATGGCTATTTTCTAATTAAAAACACTATCCATTTCATTCACTGCACGCATTCAAAATGCTTCACTTAAAATGGCCACTTTTCATTCCTTTCCGCCACAGATCACAATCCGTTGCCATATTTGTAAAATTAACTTTTAGAAATATGTGATTTGCAGAGCGTATCGTATGATGAGCGAAGCAACGCAGAAACGGTTCGTCGAATTCAGTTTAAGTATTTGTGTACGAGAGAATCCTGATATAAATATTTATAATTTGTTAGTTCAGCGTTTATTTCCTATTTTTTTTCCATAGAGAATTTTTAATTAAAAAATATTTTTATTTCAAAATATTAGTTTTTTGCTATGAAAAATAATTTATCTGTAAAGATTATCATTCATTCCAGAGAATTAAGTTTTGATGTAACAAGAATTGTTTAACTAAAAAAATAATGTTTGCATTAAAATATTAGGCTTACATTATTTGTAACAGTTCTTGAATTTTCAAAAAATTTGATTATTTTGAAAAGAATAATAATTAAAAAATGATCTAGCTTACCACACATAAGTCATTAAACTTAATTTTAAAAACACTAGTAAGCAATATTATTGGCTTCGAGTTCGATTATATTTATTTTCCGAATTTTGAAGTTAGGAATTTTTTCACACTGTAAACAATTGGGTTCAAGCAATTTCAAACAATATTTGATTTTGGAAGATTTTTTCCACAAATTATATATAATTCTTGTCATTACATTAAAAATTATTTACCTTTTCTTAGTAATTTTTTTTAGTTAGTAATTTTAAAAAGTTTACTAAAATAATTCTGTTTTTAAGATTAACACATTTAAGAAAGAAAAATAATATTATTTGGTAGCGCAGAATGCCAAACGATATTGAGTTTTATATTTATATTTTCAAGATTTTATGTTGCCAGATATTTTACATTTTATATTTTAATAGAACGGGATTATAAAAAAAATAAATAAAATAAACCCTATAAATGACAAACTGAAAGCATGACTCATTTCTTTCAGCATGATTCAAGAGAAAGTAGACTTCTGATTGAAACCAATAACAATTATTTTTTCTCTAAATTATTTTTCATAGCTGTTAAAATTTGAAACGACATTTACTCCACTTTTTGACGCCTAATTAAATGCTTATCTCGACCACACCTTTCGATCACATAAAATGATTTTCCCAAGTTAAATTAAAAATCACATTTTATGAATAACATACGAGCAACAATTTGAAATTATAGGTTTTTCTTTTTAATCCACATTACTCACGACTTGAAACAGAATTTGAATGGGAAACCCGATGTTTATTTTTTTCCGAAGGGAAACGTCCAGGGACTGCTGGCCGAGTTAGACAAGCTCGTGACTTTACGTGAGTTAAGCATTTTGGAACAAATCCAACTCGGCCACTACCACCGATAACAAACAATAAACATTGTTCGAGGTTTGTATTCACCTCTATGCGCGATTCACTTTTATTAAGAACAGGTTTCTTCTAAGACGATAAATTATAATCGAGTCGTAGAGCGAAATCTAACTGTATATCACCTCCCCCCACCGCCTCTTTTTTTTTTTTTTTATTCTGTCCAAAACGTTATTCTCTGTTAATAGAATTCGAAAGGAATTTTTGATAGGATATTGAAATGTTATTTTTTAAGGGAAGGGGGAGGGGCATCTATTTTTTGAACAATTGATAGGGGTTTTTTTTATTGATCTTTCTGTAATCTAATAATAGTATGAAAGTAATACTTGTTAATATTTCCTGTTATTTACCTGTTATTCGTTCCTATGCAAATACTTTAAAAAGGGAATTCATGAAGTTTAATTTTGAAATACTGATACGAAATTCAAGACATGTAAAATATCAATTAATTAATTTTAGACAGAAAAAATATAATACTATTATTTTTTTACTCGATATTAAATCATGATAATAATTTGAGACAGATGTCAATGCAAGTTTCTTCGTTATTTCGTTTTGGTTACTATAAATTTAATTATTATTCTTATAATATGACTAGCAAATAGTACTTACATACATAAAAGTACAATAGAAATTTTATCGTTTTTATTAAATTGCAAAAAAATTCCAACAAAATTTATCCATAAATTTTAATTTATATGGAAATTTTAAATTTAATTCCTTTCAAACGAGTATATGTGTTAAAATCTTCACACACAAATTAACACATTTTTCTAAGTTTTAGCATTTTATGCTAATGGAAAAAGGATTAAAAATATTATTTTATTAATAAATAACATTCAAATGCAATTAAATTATAAACAAACTAAAATTCCAAAACTTGTTTGCAAAATAATTTAAACTTTTCTTTCTTTCTTTATGAATTATAATGTTTAAGAACATAAATAACTATGTGATAATATTCTTTAAGAAAATCTATAATAATATGAAAAATGTTATAAATATTTTTATCTTTTTACATCCAATATGATTAAAATATTAAATCATATTGGCATTATTAATAAATATGATAATAATGATTAAAAATATTATTTCGTTTAATAATAACTAATTCATGAGAAACAAGATTAAATAAATTTTTCAGTTAATTTCAATATAACATATGTGACAATCCGTGTATTTTTTTATTTCGATAATTTGTCATTCTATAAACAAAACCAAGTTATTTTTTCAATAAATATAGTTAAATTTATTGAAATATATACTTATTTATAATAATCCCCTTTAAACAAGTTTACTGATATATAAATATATTTAATTACTTTAAGTTTATTTAATGCAAATTTTTATTCAATTTTTTGTACTAATTATTATAAATTTATCAATTATTAATAGGAAGCTTTACATTAATTACTATTAATAATTATTATTTTTTTCACAATTATTAGCTTTTTAATTTGTCTCTAATGTTCCACACCATTAATGTATTTAATTTCAAATAGCTTCAACACTCAACTATTGCATACAAATCTTAATGCTTCAAACTGGAATAAAAATATATATTTAAGTAGTTATTTAAGTTTGTGATTTATCACAATTCATAACAGTCAACATCTTGTTTTCGAATATATTTTAAGACTTTTTAAAATGACCATTGTTCTTAAAATTCGATACATTTCTCCATAGTTATAACACAATTAAATTTAATATCATTGTATTCATAAGAAATAAGCAAACAATTAAAACTGTGAGACCGTGTTTTAAATTCGCACGCTCAATTAGAATATTCAATGAAGCATTTTACGGAAATAAAACTTACAGTTCATTTAAGTCAGGTCTTTTCAGTGCTATTCTGTTTTGTAAATTCTTTCGTTGCACTCCATTTATTTCTTCGAATTACAAAGTGTGTTTTTATTTTAAATGAGTTTAGTTGTTTTTAATTTGTGAGATTTTATACGATTTCTTTTTCTTTGAAACTGCGTTCTTTGCAAGGTCATTTGCAGTTTTGAATCGCTTTGAAGGAAAAATAATGATAATTGTAAATTCCAAGGTTTAATCTAAATTTTTAAAATTAAATTAAGGCATAAGTTTTTTTTTATAGTATTATAATTTACTTTACCAATTCAAATAGCTAATTGTTAATAATGTAATAAAACAAATACGTATGATTTTTTTTTTTTTTTTTTTTTAACAAAAAAAATTATCTGATCTCTTAAAGATGAAATGTGAAAAATTAAGAACACACATAATGAAAATTAAAATCCGTATAAGTACTGGTAGAAAAAAAGAAAACTTCGGTGATATAATTCCAGAGAGGGGTAATTATGTATTAATAGGGAGAGGTATTATATATAGAGTGGTGTAAATTAAGTTTACATTTTCAAAAAATTGAATTTGTTCTATAGAACGTTGGCACATAGGTCCGTTAAACAATTCATAATAATTTGTTAGCTCTAATGAAATTTTGAATACTATATTGATAAAAATACATGTGCAAGTTATAATAAAAAAATCATTGTGTCATATAATGTTGATTAAAATTTAATGATATTAATAAATCAGATCAAATTATAAATTAATGGAATTTTAAATTTTTACAAAATTGCTTCATGAAAAGGAGATTTATTTTTTATGTCAGCACTTAAAGTGTTGAAATGAATCGCTAAAATTGAATACGTTGAATAAAATATAACCTATTTTATATGACTATTCAAGAAATTCTTATTCGGAATATTCATAATATATGACGCTATTGTGTCAATAAAAAATAATAAATACTTCAGAAAATAATCCTAAAATATTTTTCTTACATTTTTACTCTGTCATAACTTTGTTATATTTTAAATATTTTCTCGATTAGCATAATTATTAAATATGTTTGCATTAATTTTTTCCCCTCTGACATATCGTACCTTTACAAATTAATGATATTTGTAGAATCAATATAAATAAAAATATTGAAAATAGTACTTTTGCTGTAAACATAGTGTTATTTTTTTTGTAGTTTTACAGTTATTTTTTTACTATGCTTTCTTAACTTGCATGGCAGAGAGTTTTCACGTATGTAAAAGTTTCATTTCCTAATTTAGAGATGAATATTCGTACAGAGGTTCAGGAATATGATAATTTTATTATTTTTCAATATTATTTCTCTGAATCGTCACATTTATTCATTTAAAATAAAAAAAATGTAATTCACCATATATTTTTAAATTAAAATTTTTTTTCGGGTTTAGTTATTCTTTTTAGTCTAATTTTATATTTTACAGAAAAATTCTTACTATTTTTTTTAAAAAATTATTAATCTATTTATTAAATGATTCATAATTTTGAATTAGTGTATTTTTAACTTGTTCCTTAAAAAAATGAAACATGTTTATTTATTTACAAAATGAAATAACACAAAAAGATTTAATTATTTATATTTGATTTTTTATTCAATGCCAAATTTATTTAAAATATTCTATCCCACCAAACTTAATTTAAATACTATATTCACAGTTACTACATACATTTTTCGATATTGCCTTATGAAAAATAAAAAAAATATCAATACATTCAAATAAACATTTTCATTAAAGAAAATTAAAATTCACAAATAACACATTGCTATGTTCTAAAATTATTTCTCATTAACACATCAATTTTTTTCCTCTTTAAAATATCTCCACACAACACATGTCACTTATCAATAAAATAATAAAATCACTACTTACATTTTGAAGGGGTTATTCCAAATTAATATTGTTAAGCTCCCAATAAAAAAGTCCAATAAATCTTCCAATAGACAATCTAATATCTACACAACACAAATAAATACAGAAAATGATCCCACACTATCTTGCATCAATACGGGTCCAAATGAGAAAAACGGGTCATAACAATCACCAACACATCCACGTAGATCTTGACCTCACTAGTGCCTTCTTGGGCACTGAAGTAGCCCGAGTAGAGTGAGTGAAAAGGATAAGGAAAACTCTATTTCGAATCGTCCGGTTGGCGTGGTTGCCGTTCAAGACGTTGGTATTTTCTTCGCCAAGTGAACGACGCCAAAACCGAAAACGAAATCAACGCGCGGCGGCTGTTAGGTTTCGGTTTTACTTTTTGCTTGGCGCATTTGTAAAAGAGGTGTGGTTTTCTTGGCGAATGGTTTTTTTCTTAGCAAATACCGAAATTTTTTTGATAAATATTGAACAATGAACCGCAAAAAATATTTGTGGAATGCGATTTTTTTTATTTTGAATTGTTTGGTAGATATAAAATTATAATACTCAATGAAATAATGTACTTAAAAATGTAAATTAAAATAGACATGGAATGAATTTTGCGCTTTCTTTTAGGCATTTTAATTTAAATGTAAAAATGAAGATAAAACAATGATCTTCAAGATCTGGAGATCAAACAATCAAATGGCGAAATTTTTGTGTCCTGATCCCCCGATTATGCATACGCAATGCATATTCAATCCTAAATGACTAAAATTGTTTCAAACAATATTTCATTTGATAGATTTTCAGTGGATGGAAATTGATAAATTTGTAAAAGACCTTATTTGACGAACTTCTTCAGAATTATGGATTTTACAGAATTACGAAAAAAAATTTGAAACAAAATTTTATAGATAAATTTATAGCTACAGTCGAACCTCCATATTACGAACCTCTATATTGCGAATTTTTCTAAATAGCGAACTTTTTTCTCGAACCTTGAACATTTCACGATTTTCTTTGTAAAATAACATCTATATAGCCAAGTGCATTTTCTATACAACGAACTTTTTCTTTTGTGATAAAATTTTTTAAAGTATTTCTGAAAAAATTTCAAGTTATTCTCTTTTTAACACATTTTATGGTGGTCATAAATCTTGAACTGGTTTTATTAGATCCTAACTCACCGAGAGCAATAGAGTTCTGGACATTTCATCCAAGAAGTGCAACCTTTAACCCCCATTGCTCAGTTCACTAGAAACAATTTCAATATCCTCTTTCACCCTCAGTGGAGTTGTTCCGTGTCCCTGTGTTCTAATTTTAAAATAATGTATGTTTAATATTAATTGTATGCTTTAAATTACAAAATGTCCTAAAATTCATTAATTTTAGTACAAAGTTATTTTCTTAATATTGAAAGTATAGTGAATTCTTCGACATTATTTTCTCTTGTTTTCCTTACAGTTTTTCTTTCTTTCTTTTTTTTTGTGATGGGTAAAATACATAAAATAAACATATATTAATTTAAAAAAAGGTGTGAATAATCACTTTTTTGAATATATAGTGTTAATTAATTTAAAATTTGTTTTATGTGGTTTATAAAATATATTAAAAGATG
>BMAV01022307.1:93373-113003 GCA_019973955.1 Trichonephila inaurata madagascariensis | reverse complement strand
AGAATTCTAAAATGTCTCTTCATTTCGAGAATCCCACACCTCTAACTTACGCTGAAACCCCACGATATGGTCGACAAAGATCGACCATATCACAACCTTATGAGAAAAATAAATGAACTAATTACTCGTACTTGTTTCAGAAAATAAAAACAATGAGTTTACTTTACTTAATACAAGTTATTCTAAACTTTCATGGATTACCAAGAAGTTCATAGACCCCTAAATTGAAAAGACTTCACTGGAAAGATGTTAATTCAAGCTAAAAAAACCAAGCCTCATGCAAATGCAAAGCTCTAAATAACAAGGTCTTAATTATCTTTTAATATATAACATTATCAACACACAATGTATCAATATTATTTAGTCGGTAAATATTTATTCTTTAGAAATTCGAAACAATATTCTATTCATTATTATAGGTTGAAAGTGAAATATAAATAAATAAAACGATTTTATTCTCTGTTATAGTTTATTGATTCTTGAAACATATTTTTTATTTATTAAGCTACACACTCGCTACGAAAATACTTTAACTAAATATAAAGAAGGGAAAAAAATATAGCAAACATTTATACACTTTAGAAACAAGGATAAGAACTTGTTCTTGTGCTTACAAAATTCAAAACAGCGAAGAAACGCAATATTAAAATGAACGAAAACTTTGAAAAAAGCCCGAGAAATCCATCATAATTTTTTTGGTCTCATTCATTGTTACATGATAATTCAATGGGAAAAACTTAATCTTTGTAAATTGAAAATAATTTCTAAGGGTTGAGACATAGCCATCCGGTGATGACCATGTCTTGCCGGTTCCGCGTAAGCTAGAGGTGTGGGATTATCAAAATGATGAGACATAATTCTTAATACAACTTTTATTAAGAGTAACTTATATTACTTAAATTCTAATTTTGACAATTATTAATTAAAGTGAGAATCAAGCCCAAATTAAATCACGTATTTAAGTCAGATTACGCAACTAGATCCTCTATCTCAATTATCCTAAATAATCCTGTTTATCTAATTACTTATATCTAATATTACCTTTTCCAGTTCTGGTCCCTTGACCTAGAGAATATAATCTATAACTTTATATATGAAGATTCTTGATCCGTAATGCAGCTAATTCTTGACTGCTTATTCTTGGTCCGCAAGATTTCACACTAAGCTTTGTCACGCTATTGATCAGAATGATTCCACACTACAATCTCTGAGCCTGCTACGCTATATCTAGGTTTGCCACGCTATCCTTTTATAGTATATCTCATTTACATATTCGATCCGTTTCTCTTCTTGGTATTGGGTTGGAAAGGTTTTGCCATTAATCGTGGCCGTCAAAGAACATAGGAGTCATGTTAATCAGAAAGACGCGAGAGACGTCACAGGGTGTGTTGTTACTTATGCCACCTGATTGACAGTAGAGTCAGCTCAAAGCCCGCGAAGGTCATCGTGGCAAGGGACTAGTTGTACGCCTGTCGTTAGCCGTAGATTTGAGCATCATACAGGTGGCAGTACGATTTGGCTCGGTTCCACCCCAATTTTGAGGGAGAACATCCTGGAGGAGGTCAGAGGCCTCCCGCCTCTCTTTCCCTTCCATCAAACTCACGAGAGGACTTGTGGCTCGTTGGCTATTTAGAGTACCCCCCTGCCGCAAAGGTATTATACATTTACAAACATCCATGCCATCTCCGGGATGTGAACCCAGGCCCTACGGCACATTAGGCAGCGTTGCTAACCGCTATACCGAATAAGTGGCTCTGAGGATGTATTAAGTGAGAGAGCGTTGATTAACGCCACACTATAAAGCAACATGAAGGATATTGGCGACGGACTTCGTAATTCTGAGTCACGGTCAAGTGACGAGGATGACACCTGAGCTGGTACCTCCCTCTCCTGACTACCATACCACCCCAATGGGTGGACGTTTGAGACGCGGCAGATTAAACGTGCACCAGCCTCTAAACACGGCAGTTCTTAAGCAGCGCTAAACCCATGAATTGCCGGCCATGACCATAACTACTAGGCTACTCAGCCCATATAATTCAAACTAAAAGTAATGGAGAGTTTTCTGGTAAATATAGTGAAAATCGCTAAACACGAAACTGAGGGGGACTGAAATTCTTTTTCGTGTTAAAGGATATTACAAAAAAAAAAAAAGCCCCTTATATTCAACAAAATTATGTTTATTACAGTACTTTTTATTTACATAAATATGTATATATGCATGCATTTAATAAGAATCAAAAGAGCAAAAACATTCACAAGAATTTAATGAAATTTAATTCGAAATGCTTAAGATTTTTGAAAAACAAAACATTTGAGTTTTTCGGAAAAAAATCTTAAATTTTTCTTTGCATTGTCTTTTTTAACATCAAATGCCGTCATCGATGCCGTCCATTTTGTCCTTCATTTCACCTTTGGAATGTGCACATCTTTTTCGTGATGTTCCTCATTTCGGATGACTAGGAAACAGGACCGGCATTATAATTTTCTTACCATTGGAATCTGCATCAATGATATTTTTTCAATTCCTACTATTAACTCACACACACTCTCTCTCTCTATATATATTTATTTATTTATCTTGGTGGAATTTTCAGTTGTTAATAAAATACATTTTAAAACCCTCAATTGAGCTGACATTTTGTATACATGATTATTTTGGATGACAATACAATAATTTAATTATAATTAATAAAAATTAATTGATTAAAACTAATTATTTAAATAATTACAAATACAGCCACGTTGGCATCATTTTTGGCGACTTAGCGACCCTTTTGGCGATTTGTGTCAAAACTTGAAAAGGTTTTTTTCTCACGTTTTAAAGCATTCATTTGAACTGAAATTTTATATACGCGATTGTTTTGGATGACAATACGATACTTTAATGATAATGAATAAAAATTAATGATCCCTTAATGTTGTGATTCTGTCCTATGTATATACATATTTATATTAATTGTAACTATTTAATAAAAAGTAGCTAAAATAAAATTTTTCTTTATTGATCTAAGTAGGAATTGGCTTAAAATTTTTTTTTGTTTTTGTTTTTTACTTTTTGAGCTTTGAACGAAATCCAAAATATCTTTGTCAGCCATAATTGGGGTTGCACATACATTATCATCATCTACTGCAACGAATTCTTCCGATGATACAGTAGGACAGTCCAATAATACAGACACTTTCTCAGACATTTCATTAAGTATCGGTTTAGTTTCAATATCCCTGATGTTTTCCGTACTTTTTTCATTCCCAGAAAGGAAATCTTTTCGTGTTAAACGATTTTCGTTTCGTGTTAAGAGAAAAAAATGCATGAAAATACACAGTAGTTTGTTATGACCACTGTATTATTTCGTGTTAATCGATATTTCATCGATTCGGGTGTTGGAAAGCTAAAATCTTATTTTTTTGACAATTCGAGATTTTTACATTTTTAAATTGTATAGATTTTAACCTTTCTAAAAATACATTACTTTAACCTCTACGGTAATTAGAAGCCCTTAAAACCTATTTTTAAGTAATCGTTAAAACTGGGCCACGCCCATTTAAATGGCAAAAAATGTAAACAAAGTACATCGTTTTTGCTTAAAAGTTGAACGTCTGATATAAACTCAAAAAGTATCTTTTATTATTAATTGAGCCTTTCATTTCTTTCGTTCCCTAGCGGATTAGAAGCCTCACTTTATACATTAAAATCAATTTATCTCAAAATGTAAATTTTGATGTTCGATGTACCTTTTCTCAGAAACTACTGTTCACAGGTATGTAAATTTTTTATGATATATTTATAATAATGGCTAATATATACTAAAATGAGCTTTTTGTAAAAAAACTCAAAAATTTAATTTTTACAAATTTTTTATGTGAAAAGTGGGTCAAATTTCGCAATGTTTAATAAAATATTTCATAAATTATTAAAAATTTCAAATTTAGCTGAAATTGCATTTCAGTATAATGAGAAAGGTGTACTTTAATTGTATGAAAAATTTCAAGCATGTACATATAATAGATTTTGAGAAAAGATACATTGAAATCAGCCAATTTAACATTGTCGGTATATATAAAGAGAGAGGTTTCTAACTCTCCTTAAGGTATCCGACTACGTTCGGAGCCATAATTTTAAAAATGCAAGTCTTAGAATGCAAGTATAAAATTGTTTGAGGGACATTTTGACAAATTTTTTTTATTTAAATACAATATTTCGGCAAAAAATTAACTTAGAATAACCTTTTTTCAAAATGTTCTCCTTTTGTGAAAAATGCTTCTATTATAATAATATTTTGTCTGTATATAGCTTAGACCTCTGTAAAGAGGCTCAACTAGAATTTATTTTTGAAATAAATAACTTAGAACTGGGTTTATCCATGTCTTACGACAACAGAGAGGAGAAATTTAATAAAAAAATAAACGCCGTTAATAATTTCAATTGTTTGTAACCCTGAAATTAATGTGAATTTTTCAAAAATCATAGTTCAAATTCTCTGCAGAAGTCTTTACTTTATATAAGCACACACACACACACAAAATATTATTATTTTAGAAGCATTTTTTATAAAAAGAAGAACGTTTCGAAAAAAGGTTATTCTATGTTCATTTTTTGTCAAAATATTGTACTTAAATAATTTTTTATTGTAATACTATTCTTAAAACAATTTTATATACATTTTCTAATCTAAGTGACACTAAATATCATAAATATTATCCATTTATACACTTTTGCAAAATCACAGTTCCGAACGTAGTCGGATACCTTAAGCATTTTCGCATTAAATGTATTTCACTGTATGTAAAATTAATGGTAAATGTATGACTCTCCTTCACAAAATAGATATTTTTTCTATTTGTTTATCAATTAAAATAAATTAAGTTTTTTCTCTTGGTAATTCTCAAGTACTTCTTTAATATTCATAGCTTAAAGAATATAAAAGAAAATGATTTAAAGCAAACGTCTTCAACTTGGGCTTCCTGAAACTTTGAAAGGGATTCCGGAAGTGATTGCTAAATCAAAGCACACAAATTTTGGTTCAATTTTACTTTTAATAAAGATCGAATTCTTAACGCAGCGCTTGTACATATTCTTAGTTATGCTACTAATTGAAATAGTTACCAGTGTTTTTTATTAAAATTTCTACACTCTGCTGTATTAAAATATATGGATAATTCCACTTCTAAGTTATATATTTCAAAAATCCTGCACGGAGGTCTGAGCTATATATAGGCAAAATATTATTATTATAGAAGCATTTTCCATAATCGAAGAATGTTTTTCAAATAGGTAATTATACGTTCATTTTTTTTGCCCCAAAATTGCATTTAAATGATTTTTTATTATATTAATATTTTTAAAACAATTTTATACGAGTATTCTAATCTAAGTGACACTAAATGTTAAAAAAAAATATTCGTTTGTACGCTTTTGAAAAATCACGGTTCCGAGAACGTAGTGGGATACCAAATCATTATGCTCATTAAAAAAATTCTAACCTTTTTACAAAATTTAAAATTAAAAATAATGAATTTGTTTCTGTTTAATTGAGTTTTGATTAATTTAAAACTCAGTTCATTGACCTTAATTGGATTCAATGAGTGATCTTGATTCCGAGATACAATCAGATCTTGATGGAAGTGGATAGTGGAGGCGAAATGACATCTATGAGAAAGCATTTAAGAAAATTTCTTGATCAACGAATTAACGAAACTAGCGATGCATATGAAAAAACAATGAATTTAGAGGTTGTTGCACTTGGAAAAACAGAGGCTACTCAAAGTTAACGCTGAACGCAGGTCATTGAGTGTATATAGCGGAAAAATTTACTTGTTTATTTAAACACCTCTTACATATTCCCAATTAGCTCGATTATGTAGGGAAAAAAAACGATAAAAGAAGTATTAGTTTTCTGTGTATATTTATTTGAATAAAGACGTAAGGATAAAAACTGTTAAAGGCTAATTCGAATAAAAAAGAATTTTTTGTGGTTATTTTTTGAGCTAAATAGTTTATTAAATAGAAACTGTTTTTTAATAAATTCAAATAACTTTTTTTGATCAAAATAAGGATCAAATTTGTAATGCATTTATTTAGTAGCCAAAATTCATTTGAAGCGATAAATCGTGAAATTTGTGTTTGTGTTGCTTATCCCACCCAATCGACAGTAACGTCAGATCGAGGGCTATATTACACTCGTCGTTACCCGCAGCTTTGAGCATCATGCAGGTGACAGTACGATTTCACTCTGTTCCACCCAAGTTTAAGGATGAACGCTCCGATAGATGGTCCGAGGGTCACTTCCCTCTCATCCCCCTACCAGCAAATTTACGAGAGGACTTTCAGTTGGACGAATATTTAGAGTGTACCCGTGCCACACAACCACTATGCATTTTCAAACATTCATGTCTTTTCTGGGATTCGAAACCAGGCCTTACGGCACAGTAGTCGGCATCACTAACCCTCGATATGGGCGGTATAGAGTTTAATCGTTCCAACTTTTAATACATTGTTTTGTAAGATTTTATTCTGTTCTATAAAGTCTACTTCTTCTAGTGAACGCGTGTTCTTCTCATAAAATTTATGTAAATATGTAACCAATAACGATAGCTACATCTTCTAGTTTTTCTTCGTAAACTTCAGCTTACAGCAATAGATAGATAAAGCGACAAACTCGACTACAGAAATAGATCACAGGGATATTGATTGCGTTGAGGTAACTGTACCGATATTAGAATTCTGTATTAAAATAAAATATCAGATAGAGGTTGAAAATTTTTTGATGATTTTAAAATAGGTTGCCAAACAGTCTTTAGGATTATCGAAAAAAATTAGCATTGTAAAGTTACCTTTAAAAAAAAAAAGAGTTTCCCAATGTAACATCTTTATCGAAATAAAAAACAGCCAAATTTGGCGTGCAACCAATACATTATCTCAACCCAATTCTAATCTGTAGCCCCTGACGATAATAGTGATCTTCTGAATCTAGATTAAGGATTTAGTATAGATTTAGTAGTAATTAATACTCTCTCTACATTTTATTCACTTTAGTTATATTTCAATATCTTCTATTTATCTTACAAGCACACGTTTATTTTAGTCACAAATGAGCTTCAAAGAAATAAAAGAACTGACTGAGAGTGTGAATTTTAATCTGATATCGCTGGTGAGACTCTTGGACGTTTTCTCCGAAATAATTAAAGCGATTCCACAATAATACTGCAAAAAGCCAAATAAATAAATGACATTCATTTGACATCTTTTTGTAATAGTTTCTTTTCCCCTTTTTCAGTTGTTTCTCATTTTTCTTTTTATTATCTTTCAACATAGAACTAATTCTCACGCTTTAAGCGAATGGGTTAAGTTCATGTAACGTCACAGTCCCATGATAACTACAATCACGTGTTTCCAACCAATCCGTTCATGCTCTCTTCTTTTGCCGACTTTTGCTTTTTACAGAAACTTTCTTTTAAAAAGTACATATTTGGTATTCAGTACCTGAAACCTTGACATTTGTTCTGTTTTTTAGGTCTAAAATTATAGCTATTGGAAAGGCCCTGGAGTATGCCGTTACTACCGATAAATGCAATATTTGTTTATTGACTGACAGTAGAAGTGCTATGCTATATATCTAAAGAATTGCCTGAAACTCTATGATAAACCTGACCAGAATATTCTAGTACTTCTCTCTGGTCTTGGTCCTAACAAATAGGTATGCCTTCAGTGCATCCCTTCCCACGTTGGGTGTGTACGGAGCAGAGGCGTAGCTACTGCCGTATCAGTCGTATCAATGATACGGTTCCCTCAAGCCTCAGGGGCCCCAAAATATGTATACAAAAAATCGTAACATTTTAAGGGACCCCAAGAAAAGTCCCCAAGAAATTTTGATACAGGGTTCACTCAGAACTAGCTACGCCAGTGGTAACGAGACTACAGATATACTTGAAAGAAATAGATGTGTGATCTTCTGATCAGTAACTCTGCAGATCTAACCCTTTTTGAAATCCTCTCCCTCCAGAAACGTAAATTACTCTTCACATAGCGCCTCTCGCCAGATCAAAACGTATGTTTCTAGTTGGCCAGGACTATTTCTATCGTGTAGAAATCCCAGGGCACTCCAATTAGTCTTGGAGAGGTTTAGAAGTGGACATTTGAGGCCTATGAAGTTCCAGAACAATGAAAGGACTTTGCCTCCATGTTCCTGTTCCTGTTCCCTCCTTGCCAGCCCTTCTCATTTCCTGCTTGTTTCAGTGCCTCCTGAAAGCATTTGATGGCTGAGCAGGAGAGCATTTTCGAGGTACGTGTGCGACGAGGTGTTTTGGACCCGTTGTAGGCTTTCTTACATCAGGAGGATAAGTAACAACATCTGTAACGGGTTCTATTCGGGCTTATAAATCCTTTTGGGGAAAATACTCTTTTTAAGTGTGACATTACTTTAAAAACCTCTTTACGTAGAGAGGACTTGATTTATGCACATGCAAATTCTATTTAAGTGCCAATCGTTGAGTAGGCGAGGTAATGGTTAAGAGTCGATCATAAGCTGAAATTCAAGTTTGTCGACTGGTGGTCGAGTGTTGTAAGATTAAAAATAGAAGAGTCCAAGGAAGAACTGGAAGGTGTCGACTTTACGACTGAACGAGAAATCAGGCTGCTAGCCAGACTAAACAAAGAGATTTAAGAGATTATTACAAGAGATCCCTCTCACATCCGCAACACTTCCGCGTGCGCGGGTACCGACACATCAACAATTTGCCAGCAATAATAGAGCGCATAAGTCAACAAAATGCACCTGAGGCTAAAATACTCGTACAATTTAAGAAATTTTCCTTTTTTTTAAAAAAAAAAAAAAAAAAACGTGAAGAATCTTAATACTTGAACATCTTCATCCAATTACCAAATTTGAGATTTCATCTAAATTTTACGAGTATAACAAGTAAAAATCTAATTGTCAGTTTTAAATCCAATACTGAACACGTGATTACACTTATTATGTGACCGTCATAAAATGAGCTCATTCTTACTCTTCTATTTTGCTATTATCAAAAAAATGTTTGTTTTTATTCAAAGTCTTTTAAAAATAGTCATTTCGAAATTTAAAAAGTTTCACTCAAATCTGTCAAAAATTTTGTATTATTATTAGTATATATTTTTTTTCTAAGTTTTTTTTATCGTGTTTGTTTCATCCCGATCGTCGTTTTAAATAACTTGTACTTCTCACAAAATAATTCAATATCGCCTGTTTTTTTCATGTTTTAATTCAATCAAAATTTTAGTTAAGTACCATAGAGACTAACAAACTGTACCTCAAGAATTTTTATCGAAAATTTATTTGTTACGTAAAAAATATTTGCAACATTGCCAGAAAACGAATTTTGCTACAAAATTTAACAGATATTTTTGTACTAAAATTTTATAGGTATACAGGTTTTTTTTCCGCTTTTACCTTATATGTGAGTCAGGGATGACGAACCGGGGGCACGCGTGCCATCAATGGCACGTGACACAATATTTTGGGCACGCCACCGATCAATGAAGTTCGCATTTTAGTCAAAAACAACAAAGTCCACCGTGAAGTAATCCTTATAAGGGATCTCATTCTCGCTTTTGACGCTAAACTACATGTTCTCATAAACGATATTATTACAAGAAGCTGCAAGTACTCCCCAAACTTGAAAAAAATATCAAAGATTTAGATATGCATGAGAAACCAGACGAAGAAAAAGAGTTATAGAAGAATTTGTTTCCGTAATTGATTATTCAATCAAGGAATTTTCAGCGATATGTTCTCAGTTCAAATAATTATCGGAAACGCTCAAGTTTATTATGTACCCTGATGTGACTAAATTTGATAAACTAAACTCTCCCTCTCTAAACTGTCCAATTTCTACTGGTTGGAAATTGAAGAATTTGATATGCAACTGATTGAATATGGATATATGGATTCAAAAATTTATTGAAACAAGAAAAAAGTTGGTATGTATATATAGTAAAAATGCCAGTAATGAAAGTTTGGAAAAATGGAATTCGATTCCAGATACATTTAACTATTTGAAGAGCCTGACTCCTGTTATAATCACATTTTCACCTACCTATGTCAACGAATCATTATTTTTAGAGATGAATAACATTAAAGCCTCAGTTAGAAACCGTTTTACAGATGACTCCAATTCAGTATGCATTCTACTAAAAATCACATCTTGTATTCCTATTATAAATTATTTGCTATCTAATATACAACATCAAAAGTCACACTAATGCTGCCTAATAATTTGAATTACACGTATAACTAAAACATATAATATTATACAGTGCAACATGTATTTTTCCGTAGTGAATAAAGAGTTTTGAGTTTTTAGTATTCAGTTTTATTATTTTCCCAATAATCCCATCAAAATTATTTAACGGCACGTCTATACCTCCTTAAACATTTTTTTTAGAAAAAATGGCACTTTGATACATAAAGGTTTGCCGCCCCTGGTGTTTGTTATAGTCTCAGGAAAGTGAAAAAATCAGTAAATTCCCAAATTTTTATTTTGAGAAAAATGAGAGCAATCCGGAAAGTTTATTAGAGATATTATTTATAGCATATTAGAAGACAGAATGTCATATGTATAATACATCGTTTTATTTTCATAATCTGTAGAAGTCAGACGAAAGCGCATTTTAAAATTAGCTGAAACTAGACTTCAAGAAATTAAGTAAAATACTTCTTAAGGACTAGAAACGTGAAAACTCTTGAAAGTGAACAACGGGCTATAAAAATAACGGCTGATACCTAAATTCTAAAAATAATAGTTCAAAATAAATAAATCCTGAAGATTTTTAGACTGGAGAAAAAATTTTATCAAAATACAATAAAAATTTCACACACAATTGCTCTATAAAATTTAAAACTTACACACCCGAAAATTAAAAAAAAAATGGAATATAAAATGTTCTAACATGTATAAATATTTTTAGAATGTCACAACGTAACAAGCTCAAAGCTTATGAATTAGTACTTCACCGATATGATTCATCAATAAAAAAGCAATATGGCATCAAAATCCGGTTCTCCGATCATCCTTTATTACCAATTGGAACAATTACGGATATGTGTGGATGTAGACAACTTTCGAAATCTCGCCACTGAAATTACCGCAATGCAATAAACCGCCAAATGAGACGTTCATTCACAAGATGTCAAACTTCGAAGAGTGACGTCACGAACAAGACGTCACTTGCGGCTCCTTTTTTGGAATAGCACTCGCATCCTTTGGAAGAAACAGAACAAGAAAAATTCGAATCCATTCTCAACGATTTAATCGTATCACCGCAAAGAACAGACAACTTTCAGCTCCATTTCATTCCCATTATTTATTTATTGTTACTTTCCACGCTTCAGATAAAATTCGTTTGGCGAGTTATTTCACATAAATTGGCAGCTTTTTTTTTACTACTTTCTTGTAAGAATATAAAATTCTTTTTGATAACTCACAATCGGATCGAGATATACATATAAATATTAATTGGATATTTTCTCACTCTATTTATCATTTATAATTAGTTTTTTTTTCTGTCAAGCTTTTTGAAATGGAAATGGCGTTGGATGTACATTTATTAACTCTCACAGCAGCGGAAACAAGTAGAATTGATTAATTTTATGATATCTGCTATTTTTTTTATGATACTCTCTTTTAATTGAAATATCTCGCATGTTATGATTAGCACTTTTATTTCTGGCTTTCAACTCTCGAGAATGGAGAATGCTATACATTAAATGATGAACCAAGAGTAATTATTTTTCTTAAAAACACGGTTCACTAAAATTAATAAAACAGATAACAGAGACTGAAAGATTATATTTTCAAATCAGTAATTATAATTCCGCGAAAAAATATTTCTTTGATATTGGAACAAACTCTAGAAAAAGAAGCTTGATTAACGTAGTAATAATTTATACATTTTAAAAAACTGTTTGAGAGTTTAATTTACTATTATTCAATATAATTTGAATATATATATTACCGTTAAGGTGAGAAATCCGTTATTTCATAGAATATCTAGGTATTTCATGAAATGAGACTGGGCAAGTCAGTTAAGGTATCCGACTACGTTCGAAATCGTGATTTTAAAAAAGCGTATAAATGGATAATTTTCATGATATTTAGTGTCACTCAGATTAGAACACATGCATAAAACTGTTTTAAGGACATTTTGACAAAAAAACAATTATTTAAATACAATATTTTGGCAAAAAATTAACTTAGAATAATCTTTTTTCAAAATGTTCTCCTTTTGTAAAAAATGCTTCTATTGTGTATTAATATTTTCCCTGTATATATCGAAAAATTCACATTATTTTCACATTTCAAATAATTAATTTTGAATTGTTCCACAAACTATTAGCAATAGTGTAAAATTTTAAAGGGAAAAAAGCCTGAATATATATATATATATATATCCTATCCTGAAGAAAATTGTTTGATAAATGGCTGATATAACATTTTAACGATGAACATCACGCACACATATTTCTATGTAAGTTAATTTTTGCTTACCATTGAAAGCAGAATTAAAAACAAATACCTGGAAAGTGGTCAGAACTACATTTGTTTTCTCTTTTATGATATCAATTTTTGCCCCAAAAAAAAGAGATTTAAAACTAACTAAAATGCTAATGCAATTCCTTCATTTAAATATAATACTTAGTTATTTCGAAATACAGTAAAAAACAACAATAATAATTCAAGATTTTGTGACAAATTAGTACTTTTCATAATTGACAGTTGTACTCCTAGCACGTGAATGTGTGAGTGGGTGTTTATAAACAATGCATTCTAAAACTACACGAGAGCTATTGCCAACGGATTTCGTTATTTTGAGCCATGTCAATGAAGATGATACTTGAACTAGAATCTCCTCTTCAAACATCCACACCACTCCAACGTGAGGACTTTGAGCCTAGAGGCAAGGTGGCATGGCAAATCTTCAGTAGCACTAGGTATTCAAACCCGTAACTCGACTATGTCTGCCACAAGCATGATTATTACCACTAGGTTACCACGGACATGATGCAGTTGATATTATTTACTTATGTAGCTAATCTATGTATCAATTATAAAAACAAAAATGAAACAGTAGTTTCCCACACAAAAAAAACTATGGTCAGAAAGATGATAAATTCAATACACCAAATTGCCTATATTCTTATATGTAAAGCTGATTATCGTAGTCTTAAGCTAGTGTTTCACAAAATGTGGTACGCGTACCCCCAGGGGTACGGGAAGAGTTCGGAAGGGGGTGGGATACGCGTTACATCGGAGTTTGGTGGGGATATGCACTACACCAGGGATGTAAAACTTAAAAGCTAATTCGGGCAAAAAAAAAAAAAAAAAAAATTTAAATTTAGGGGGCCCCCAAAAAAAAAAAAAAAAAAAAAAAAAAAAAAAATCAATATTCATAGAAACGTAAGTTTTTATTTCGAATAATACATTATAATAAAAATATATAAAAGAACAAGATAAATTTAATGTTTATATCCTGACACTTGACATCTCTTTTCTGCAGCTATCTTTCCAAATTCGGGAGAATTTTTTAAAAAATTTTATGTATTTTTGTGTAGGGATATATTGACCGGGCCACCACAAAAATGTTTGTTGTGGGCTTCATGTGGCCCGCGGGCCGTGAGTTTGACATTGCTGCACTACACTGTGCTTAGCTGCGCCTAATTCTACGTTCTCATGAGTCAAGTCGAGACAGTCTTGTGAGGCGTGATATAGTGCGGTGTGACACGGCAGGAATATACCACACTTCGTTACAGAGACAACTTACTTCGTTAATAGTTAATGGCTTTTCCAGGCGCCTGTGTATTTTTAGCTTTTGTGAGATTTCTCTTATAGGAAATGGTTGTTTTGTGCTTTGTAGGACATAACATGTGCAGACTATTGAACGTGGAATAGCATCTCAGATTAAAATTTGCAAGGCAAGTACCCGTGGGAGTTGCCGTACTTCTACATTATCCTCGCGACCTAGAGATGTGGGAGTTAATGAAGAACCAGACGTTGCCATAATCTTAATAACTCTTTATTAAGATTTTAACTTAAACAATATACAATAATATATTTAGCATTCAAACCAAGTGAATCTGGGGTGAGGAAACGCACAATACGTATTACCAAATAATCGTGTAACTGACCACTATGTCTAACTTTACCGACTAATCCTAATATCAATAAATACACAATTCCTGGTAGTTTAATTAAATGGTCTTACCGCTCTAACTTGGGTAAGCAGCAATTCGCTTGAATCCTAACTGACGTGGCGGTTATCCTTGTAGAATGGTATCCTCCTTTAACTTGAACACACTTGTACGGATAGATTAAATCTTGAGTGCGACATTTCTTCTCACTTCAACTCATGCACTTGTAAACATAGACCTCGTATATTCACTTCCCATAGCCACGCTAAACTTACACTATTTATAAGATTCTTAATTTGAATATCACGCTTCTCTTCTCGAGTTGGTTGGAAAGAATTGCCATTCTGGCCCCAAAGAAACCCAAAAGGAGTTTTAGTAGAAATCGCGATGAGCCCGTCACAAATTAACCAGGGAACCAAATTATGACGTACTGTGCCCTCAGCACAAATAATTTCATCCTTCTCATTAATCCAAATAAATGTTATTTATAATATAACTTTTATTTATATTTTATTATGTAATTTTATTTCTGTTTTCTTATTATTTTGTGGATGTCACAAAAAAGAAAAATATTTTTTCATTGTTATTAAAATACATCCATTCTATTTATTTATTGAGGAGGGGTACTCAATGTTACGAAAATTTTAGAAAGGGTACTCATATGTAAAAGTTTGGGAAACACTATCTTAAGCCATAACAAAAGATGAGTGACATTTGGGAATATTACACTTTTCCACTTCTCTTTAGTTAAGTCTAATTTATAGCAACCTTATTATATTGCCGCAATAGTTAGTTTCAGGAAAGGCAGGCCTCTAATCTTCGATCAACCATCTGCCGTGTCAAACTACCAACATGTCAATGTCAACGTTGCCCTCTAGATGGGAGTATATATTTTGCATGATAAATGCTTAAAGGAAATAAAAATTGAAGTTCTGTTTAACTAAAAGTAAAAGCTCTTTGATAACCGCAAAAGAAGATTTATATCTGAAAGATGAATTCCGGTGGGGCAATCCAAATTTTTCAACACGTTACTTCAACAGGTGAAATCCAAAATATAAACCTATTATTTTCTACGAGAGTAACTCTCAAAATATGCGTCGCGGTCGGCTTTCATGGACGAGGAGAAAAAAGCGTTCCATCACCTTGACAGAAACGATACTTCGTCTACTTGGCGTTTTAAAAAAAGATTCATTGATGAGTCAATGAGAGCATAGAAAAGGCATCTAAAGGACACTTCACAAAATGATTTATTTATTAAATATGCTAATCTGTCTCATAGGTGACAATTTACAAATAAAATGACGAGATTATTATCTTTACTCGTGCTTTTTTTTTATACAGCGTGTTGCCGAATTCGACAGACAAATTCATAGAAAACAGCATGGGAACAACGAATCACAATGGGGGAAAAGAACATAGGGTCGCAAACCACATTTAGTCGGTGAATATTAGTAGCTATCGGGGGAAGTGGCCAAACGAATACAGGGATGCTGAGTACCATAGGAGGGTTGAAGAAATCCGCATACGTATGAAAACCCCCCAATCTCTGTCAGAGTTGCTGCATGGAACACTGCACTGCGCACAATAACGTGTGGTCCACGCATGATGGTGCACCAGCACATTTTTCGATTGTGGTGCATAACCACGTCCATGCTGCTTTTCCCAGGAGGTGGATCGGACACGGTGGGCCTGTTGCTTGGCTTCTAAAATCCCCTGACCTTAATCCCTTGGATTTTTTCTTCTGGTGCCACCTGAAATCGCTTGTGTATGAGACTCCGGTGGCTACAGTGAAGGATCTCACGCTGTGGGTCCCCTTCGCTGCAGCTAACATCGCCAGCGCACCGGATTTTTTTTAACGCATCCGACAATCCTTCGTCCGTTCTGTGTCGGCTGTGCTATGATCTACGTGGCCGCAACTTCGAACAATTCCTGGGGCAATCACTTGTCGTTGCATTTCTGACGTCGAGCTGTGGGGCATTGCTCGTATTGTAAACATGCCTTACGTCTAACAAATACATTTGTTACCACTCTTCTCTTATTGCCCTTCTTCTCATTCCACTCGATATCACATTCCTCATAACCATTTTTGCGAATTACTTCGACTAAACGTGTTTTGTGCGCCCCCGTGTTCTATGGTGATTTGTCGCCCACATGCTGTCTACTACAATCCGTCTGAATTTGTCAGACGAAATCGGCAACACCCTGCATAACAAGCTATTTGTGATATAATTTTTGTGTTTAATTAATATTATACACATGTATGTTATTATGTTATTATTATGTTATTAAGGTATCCAACTACGTTCACACAGAACCGTGATTTTAAAAAAGGGCATAAATGGATAATTTCCATGATATTTAGTGTCACTTAGATTAGAATACATGTATAAAATTGTTTTAAAGACATTTTGACAAAAAAATTATTTAAATACAATATTTCGGCAAAAAATTAATTTAAAATAACCTTTTTTCAAAATGTTCTCCTTTTGTGAAAAAGGCTTCTTTTATTATAATATTGTGCTTGTGTACAACTCAGACCTCTGTACAGAGGCTCAACTATGATTTTTGAAAAATTCACATAATTTTCAGAGTTACAACCCATTGAAATAATTATTGGTGTTTTTTTCTTAAAATGTCTCCCCTCTGTTGTCGTAAAATATGGATAAACCCACTTCTACGTTATATATTCAAAAAATTCTAGTTGAGCCTCTGTAAAGAGGTCGGAGCTATAGACAGGCAAAATATTATTGTATAATAGAAGCATTTTTTTCACAAAAGGACAACATTTTGAAAATGGGTCATTCTATGTTCAATTTTTGTCAAAATATTATATTTAAATAATTTTTTATTGTAATACTATTCTTAAAACAATTTTATCTACATTTTCTAATCTAAGTGACACTAAATATCATAAATATTATCCATTTATACGCTTTTGCAAAATCATGGTTCCGAGCGTAGTCGGATACCTTAAAGTAAAAATGTTAATTAAAGTTAATTATGTTATTAAAGTAAACATAAAAAATAAAGCAATTATCTAACATAAAATTACTTGATGACTAAGACTCTAACGATGAACTGGGCTTAAATTTCATTTGAAAGTAATTCAATCAGACAGGTTATTTAATCAAGAAATCCTAGAATAAAATATTTCAAGCGGAAAATGTTCTTAAATACCGAAATTTTGTCCCTTCTAAATCAAGAAAGATTTTTTTCCATTGTAGAGGGTATTATATCCTTAACATCAAGATTTTATGTAACGTATTGCCACTAAAGAATACAAGCATAATCTCGGAAATCTTATAACATTGAAACGTTTTAATTGATTTCAGAAAAAAATTTCGTTTCATTCTTCCATTTACGTGTTTAAACTGGCTCAAAGTAGTAAACATACCACTGTCATTTGAGATGGATTATGTGTATTGTTTAAAGAACGAAAATCATCAACATTTGAGGGTTATTTATGTGAAAACAGAGAGGAAATACTAAACATTTAAACAACCAGTTCATTAATTGGTTTTAATGATGCAATTTATTTATTGTTTTACTTTACTCGGAGAACCCATGTTTAGTTAAACGTGTCAGTTAAATTTTAAAATATTTCTATTTTAGCCGCATGTTTATTTTTGCAGTATTCATTCTTTTTCCTCCATCAAAGGTAGAATTAGAAAAACTTAGATCCTTGATTTTTAACCAGTTAAGTGTGTTTCACGAGTATACACGTCATGGAGACGTTGCGGGATTTTGTGAGACTTCGTTGACGAGTGTACTCACCATGCGAAAAAAGTAGTGACCATTGGCTATTTAAATTGTAATTTTTGAGATAAACAAAACACATTGTCATATTTCAAGATGTTTAGAATATTTTGAGGCCAGGCCGGAGTAAAAAAACATAAATAATGATATGTATATATATATATATATACTAGCAGTCTCGTCAGACGTTGTCCTGTACACACGTCTTAAATCCGAAAAATTACAAACTTTTTAGAATAAGTTGTAACGATCTGGACCGTTTTGATGAAATTTTTTATAAAGAAAGTTATTACAATACCTGACATCATCACATGTACAGTTACCACAATTGAAACAGCGTATAAGTTAGCATGACGAATTTATTTCTGTGCGATGAAAATGTTTGTTTAATGTTAGCCTAAAAGGGGCAAAGAAAAAAATCTGAAGTTTGATTTATAATAGGGTTCCTTCAGGTGTGTGTGTGGTCAGCTACGGGACAAATGCGTGATGCTGACAAGGCGCTGAGCCCATGGATAGCTGTTGGTCCGAAGTCACCTAGATATCGAATGTTATAAATACCAATTGTTTGATGTAACACAACCACGTACTGACACTCATTAGAGTAATGACCCAATGCCGTGCTGTCTAAATAATAGTTATTTTATTGGGGTATGAAAGACAAGAATGATTTTTGGAAAGAGGACCGGGATCAACCTTACAGCACCTACTCCAGCACTCCCTTTGTGTCAAGACAGGTAGAAAATACTACTTTGTGAGTAAAGTAAGAAGTAAATCAGTATGTGTATTTAGGTCACTCAGTCCGGGAATTTCGACGGTCACTAAAATTCATAGATATCCATAAAAATTTATGGTCGGAAGGAGCGTCGGTCTTATGAACCCGCGACCAAGCTAAATTATTTTATAGCCCTGTACTTAGACCCCCCTCCCATACAATAAGTTTCAGTAGTAAAATTGGCAATTTTATAAAATAAACCATCTTTTTGATCCAATACTTTAACAGATACACTTACTCTGTGATTGACGACTATACTTGTCATCGTTCGATTTCCGTGACACACAGAGTTGCTCACACTCAAACGGGGGCTCACAATTAACTGGTTATTATTACATTAATTGTATTCTGGAAATGGCTTGATAACCACAGATTTAAAATTCGAAGCTTAATTTGGTCTACAGATAGTCGGAGTGAGTAATGAAGGCTATTGTATGTTACATTCAGTTCCATTGCTTGGCGTAGAAGTCAGTACTGTCAATTACTAATTTAGGTGTCATTTCTGGTCAGTTTTTTTAAAAGCACTCAGTTCGGGACCAATAGTTCTTTGTATAAGTCTAGAATAGTTACTGGGTAAATTATGGCCTAGATCAGGGATGGTGAACCTTTTTGACACGTGGGTCAAATTTTGTTCATACTTTTTTTAGTACTAGCTCGTGGGTCACTAAGGCCTATTTGCACCAGAGTTAAGTTTAAAAAATTTTAACAGAGTGCTTTTAAAACTAAACATCTTTAAAATTCAATTAGCTTAACGGGTAAAAATGGCAGTGGTTTGATTATTTAAAAATTTTAAGTGGGGTTAGAAATTCTTAAGTATTTGGGGGAAATGGCAATAAGTGTTTGAGAGAATGAACAAGGAGTAACGATTACATACATTATATATTATGAAATATTGTTTATTAGTATACATATACATATACATATATATATATATATA
>BMAV01022307.1:70652-93273 GCA_019973955.1 Trichonephila inaurata madagascariensis | reverse complement strand
AATGAGAAATATGTGTTGTTGTTGATTTTTAGATAGTTTTTTAACATTAGGTTTATATTTCGTATTCATTAGTTTAACGCATTTCGCAGTTAATTCCCTGTCAAGTCTATTTCTAATAGTTTACAAAGTTCGTTGAAGAAAACAATTTTTCACATAAATATGGGGACCCAAACATCGTTAAAAGAACATTAACTAGTTTTTTCATTGATATAAAATTATTTGGTATAGAATACCATACTTTTAACATAATATTTTCAATTTTTATTGTTGCTTCAATATTATCTACATTACTTTCACACAGTTGTCCTTCTACTTCAGAAATCAAGTCTTCACATTTTATTTTCCACACTTAGCTGCTTCGAAATTCAACTAATTCCATTTCTAAATTATCGATACCTAGTCACATTCGGTTAACTGCATTGCTTCGAATTCTGTTTTGCATGGATATAAAATTAAGTGAAATGTGTTTCCCAAACTTTTAAATTGATTGAATCTCTCCTCAAAAGCTTGTTCTATTCCCTGAATAATCATTAAATATTTCTTTAATTGCATTTTCTTGAATGTCAACGGAGTTTTCAAACATTATCATGTTTTTAAAATGTTTTTGTAATTAAGGAAAATATTTCATGATTTTCATTTCCAAATTTTTCGTAAAGATACCAAGTTTCGTCATAAATATTATAATATTTTCAAACATCGTTAAAACAATCAATAAGTCTATACCCTTGAAAAGTTTTATTCAGTTCATTAAAATGCTGAGTGTGTGTGTGTGATGTCACATAAAGACATTAAATCATTTAACCTATGTATATTGGGTAATTTGTCGAAACTATTGTCTTTTAATTAAAAAGATCTTGATTTCTTCTAATAACGTTACAAAACGATTAAAGACTTAACCGAAACTAAGCCATCGCACGTTGCTGTATGTCAGAATCCCTGAATATTGCAATTCAATTTCACCTAAGAATTGTGCAAATTGCCGTTAATAAAGAGCTCTTGCGTTTATAAAGATTATTTTTATTACATTTTTAAACCATACTTCGCACGTAAAACTTGCTGGTGTATTATACAATGAAATTCAATCACATAATGTGAAATATTTTGCTTAAGATACTGAATAAATCTAATGTTTTTCCCTACCATACTAGATGCACCGTCTGTTGTTACAGAAACTATTTTCTGAAGGTCAATATACATTTCTTTAAATGCAATATCAAATTCTGTAAAAATATCAAGACTGGTACACTTTCCTCTTTCAACGTTATTAGTTTTATTAACTCTTCTTTCATTATATGTTTCCTTACTTATATCGAGAAAAAACTGTTAATTGTGCATAACCATTTACATCATTACTCCCATCTAAAGCAATTGAATAAATTTCTGCATAATTTAAGTCACCATGTATTTGCGAAAATATATATATATATATTTAATTATATTGCTCGATCTTTAATTATATTTCGACTTATAGGTAACTCATTTGTACGTATTATAATCAAGTTTTTTTTCCCTTTAAAATCAGCAAACAATGTCGGACTACATTGTAATGTGACGCTTTTTTTTTACAAATTCTCCTTCTGAAAGAGGTTTCCTGTGGCGAGCAATGTAGTGGGCAACTTGGAAACTAGCAGAAAGTCGACCATTCTTATATCATGTCCCAAAACGCCGCCCAACATATTCTTTTGATTTTATCGATTGTCGGGAACAAAAAAACAGTAAAAAATAAATTACTAAATAAATAATCAGCATTAATTAATAAAATAAATTATTAATAACAAATACTTAATGATATTTTACAATCTATATACGTAGGATTATGATTAATCCAAAAAAAAAATCGATGGTGAAGGGGGTCGGGCCCCTGGGCCCCCCCCCCCCCCTCTTTGTGCACACCATTTCTCATTGCTGAATGAAAACCTTGCTTTAACTTTCAGTGTCATACTTATGCTACATTTCTGTTTGTAACAGCAATTAAAGCTTTGTATAAGTCTCGACTCGAAATAAATACGATTCCTGTCTTACAATACTGCTCTTTGTTGATTGTTTGTTTGTAAACGCCATACTTAGAAGCAACATGAGGGATTTTGGTGACGGATCTCGTAATCCTGACCAACATTCAATTGACGAAGATGACACCCGAGAAGGCACTTCACTCTCTAAACTTTCTTATCAAGCCAACATGAGGACTTTGAGCTTCGAGACGAGCATCAGACCAGCTACAGGGAGCGGGGTTTTACTGGCATTAGAGCTCGAAACCATGACTTGACGAAAACAATGCCAGCCACGATTTCGGGACCAAATATCGTCCTTTGGATGTATGTATAAATTCATAAACTTTTGAGGCAGGAACAACATTTCGTTTTAATATGTATAAGGTTTAAATGAGCTTCGATGATTATGTAAAAAATAAACTAGAATTTTTATAATTTTGTAATAACTAAGCAAGCTTTAAATATTTTATTATAATCAAATAAACACATTAGCATGTTTATAATTAAATAAGAATTTTTATAATTTTGATATAGTAATTAAAAGTGCTGCATCTCGGTAGGCAACGATCCTAGCACTATCGAGTTCCGACACATGTTGGTTGTCGTTCTCTTTATTATATGAAGCACAACACGCGCGATCTGCTCACAAACCACCAACAACTCAAATTTATACGAAATTTGGGATGCTGTTTCTTTCTCCTGCATCATTCGAACGCAAATACTCTAACCATTTGCATTCATTTTGTATGAATTTGATGCTTGCATCATCCCTTCTTCATGATATTGCCATTTTAAGGGCTGGAAGAGTAGAATAAAATCACTTCTGCCACAGAAATAAGTAATAGTTTAAATTATACTGTTCTTGATATAAGGAAATCTAAATTTCATGCTAGTAACTTAGAGTCCCGGAAACTCAGCCTAATGTGGACCGATGGGTGTCTGAGTTAGTGAAAATGCCGAGTTATCGAAAATGGGATTACAAAAGAAAAAGTACGGAGTTTCCTCAGGAAATATTGTACTGCACTTGTAAGCATTGTTTGCTTGAGAATACTGCTGAAATTCCCTTAAAACAAAGGAAATGTACGTACTTTTATCAGGGCCGATACTAGCAGGCGTGCAGCCCTTGCACCGCACGCAAGCGACTAAAACAAGGGACGGCTGGAAATAGTTCTGTTAATCAAGCAAATTTTTTTACGAATTCTTCAAAATAAAACTTATAGTAAGTCGAATAAAAATGCTGAGATTGAAACAGTTATTGAAAGATCAAAACAAGTCTCGATTTCCCGAAAGCATAGCACAATTTTTTAAAAAATAGAATGTTAGTGCACAGTGTGTTGGTACACATTGTCCATTAATTTCTACATCTTTACATACATCTTTCATTTGATAGCAAAATTCGTGGCAGAGTAAGCAATACCGCAATAGAAAATTTGTTTGCTTATCAGCGGCACTGACGAAACTGTGGATCGATGCTTACAAAGGCGTCTCAAAAAATAGTTTCGTAAAAGTTGCTTTGCGAAAATTTACAATATGGTTAGTATTGTTTAAGACATGGGAGTGTTTAAATTCACTATGAATTTGAGGAAATTAAATGTTTTCAATTTAATAATAGCCTTACAATTTAGAAAAACAAAATAGAAGAAAGAAGTAATTTCTGCGTCTGCATTTTTATTAATGTTTGACCTTTTACTTAATGATGATTTTATAACGTCAATGTTAAATATTAGTCAAAATATGAAAAATTCTCTAGAGGGGTGGTACATTAGGGGTTTGCACGCGGGCAGCCGACACTCTAGGATCGGTCCTGTACTTTATGAAAGCAAAGAACATTCACTACATGAAAAGGCAAATTAATGAACATATAGTAGGCAGATACTTACCTCATTAGAAATACCTCAGAAAAATACTTTTTGAAGGCATAAAACTGTCTATAAAGAAAATCCAGTGGTCGATTTTGCAGAAACTGGCTACTTTTTCAATTCCTACACAATTAACTCACACTCTCTATATATTTATTTATTTATTTTATCTTGGTGGAATTTTCAATCGTTAATAAAATACATTTTAAGGCGCTCCATTGAGCTGACATTTTATATACATGATTATTTTGGATGACAATACAATAATTTCATTATAATTAATGAAAATTAATTGATTATAACTAATTATTCAAAGAATTACAAATACAGCCACGTTGGCATCATTTTTGGCGACTTAGCGACAAATTTTGGCGACTTGTGTCAAAACTTGAAAAGGTTTTTTTTCTCACGTTTTAAAGCATTCAGTTGAACTGAAATTTTATACACACGATTGTTTTGGATGACAATACGATACTTTAATGATAATGAATAAAAATTAATTACCACTTAATGTTATGATTCTGTCATAATGTATATACATATTTATATTAATTGTAACTATTTAATAAAAAGTAATTAAAATAAAAATTTTCTTTGTTGATTTAAGTAGGAACTGACTTAAAAAAAATTATATTACTTGTTTAAAAGAAATGAGCAGTGTGTCTTGTTGTCTTCCGTACTGAACTCTGCGTTTTGCTGCTTCATCACGAAGACGACGAAGGAAAATCCATTACCGACGCACTTAGTTGTTCAGAATACTGAAGGGAGGTTTCGACAGCCTTTAGTACTTCACTATGTGATATTTTAGGAGTTTATACGGTATCCCCAACGATAATGTCTTCATCATTTTCCGACAAAATTTCATAAACTGTGATAGCAGTGATAGTTACTACCCGTGGGGTTTTTTCAACATGCAAAGGTGTGACCGAGCTATCCGGACTGCTGGGGTATAGAAGGCCGAGTTTTTGGGACTCTACTGATACATATTTTATTTACGAAAAATATCTCGTGAGTTTAGATGCGATGCCTAAAAAATCGGTTGAATATTGGTCTACTAAAACTCTCTTCTCAAATGTCTTCATAAATTAACATTTCATGAAAGTATATTTTTTTTATTATATTAAACTGACACAATAGTAGCACAAACACATCAATCCACATCTTATTTAGATGCTAGATAGTTTAATCAGGTAATTTTTTTTGAAAAAAATTTAGGGTCTATGATATTCTTGATACAGTTAATTTGTCGTAGTAGTTATGACAAAAATGAATTAAAATAGGGCTGCTGTAGTCTAGTGATAAAGGCATTGAGAATCATGGAAGGCATGTCATGAGTTCGAGCCCAGTATCCCTAAAGACCCGAGGTGCAGGGGAGCGATGCACGTTAAATCTGTCGAGAGCTCAAACGTCCTCCCGGTGGTGTGTTGTAGTAGTTAGGAGAGGTGTCGTCCTCGCGCCGCTTGATCATGGTTCAAAATTACAAGAACCGTCACCAAAAGCCCTCGAGTAGCTGAACAGGGTGACGTTAACAATCACTCACTCACTCAAAAATTAAATAATGATTGAAAACGGATTGGAAGAGTAGTTCGAGTAAAAATAAAGCCAGACGAGACAAATTTTTCAGAACAATTGTCAAACCTCCATTTTTTCGTCTTTCACTTAACAGTTCAAGAATTTCTTGATTAAACCTCTGGTATTCAAGGTCGAGAACTTTTTGACTGGCAACATTTAAGTTGAATTGCGCGCGGGTTTCATTCAGTTCTACCAGAAACCTGTCGTATAGAATAATAAAAACCTTTCCCGTTATTTGAAATGTGTTTCAAAATTGTCATAAATATGATGTAGGTATTTAAAATTCAGCCAAGTATTCCAAATGTGATGTAGTTCCCGCATCTTGAACAGGGATCCAAGTAGAGATATCTAAAGTCAATCGCTTTACTACAGCTTTTATTATTCGACGTTATTACAAACCAAACAAAAAAAATTCAATTTTGCTTTCGTGTTGGCTTAACCAGAATAGAAAACAAACTAAACACTTTTAACTCATCTTGCTATTCTCTTTTATATTATTGTAATGGAAAATCTGGACTTAATTCACTTCTCTGCCAAAAGGATTTTGTTGCTGGAAAGATCGTTTGAAGGCCAAAAGAAAAAGTACTCTTTCAATATTATTAAGCAAATAGGAGTAACCTTGGTGATAAAAAGAGGTGCATCTAGAAAAATCCCGAAGGATTTAGGAGGATTATTTGTCGAAAAAATTTCAGAAGCTCCTACAAAATTCTTCGCTTGAATTAGGAAAGCAACATTAAAGTCAAACATTTGACAGTGACTCGGCGTTTTTATTTATTTGCCTCATTTGAAATTGTGATTGCTCATTTGAGTTGTTGTGTTTTATATAAGTGTGATATTAGAATATGTGATATTATACATTTTTGTACGTGTGTTCTTGTGTCCTGTTGGAACAAAATCTACCATAAATTACTGGAGAGTTCCATAATAAACATTGCGATTCACTTTGCAAGAATCTGCCTGTAAAGGGCTAAATTCATGTGACGTCATAGTCGCATGATAATGACAACCATGTGTTTCAAGCCAATCAATTTAAAAACTCATATGACGTCATAGTTACACGATAAAAGCATGTATTTCCAGCTAATCTTTTCATGCGCTTCGTTGTTGCCTTGTTGTCTTTGTAGAAACTTTCTCTTAAAAAGTACATATTTGTCAAATATGATAACGCGCATGGTATACAAAATGCATTTTATTTAAAAGTACATGCATAAAATAAGATTTCTTATAAATTAAAAAAAAATTTGATTAAATTTTTTTTATAACATTTGAACATCTTTACTTAATTATAAATTGGAAATTTTATCTAAGTTTTACAAATAGATCAACAAGTACAGTTAGTTTGATGTCTGTTTTGAATTCAATAAAGAACACGTGTCTGTCTTTATCATATGACCGTCATAAATTGAGCCTATTGCATTGACTTCTCCTGAATTTAAAAGGTTATCAACTACGTAGCATTATTTGATAGAACATATAATTTTATAAGTATAACCTTTATAATATTTACTATATTTTATACAAAGTTGGATTCACAAAAGCTTCCGGACTGAGTCTATAACTTAAAAAATATTGCTAATTATACTGCTGGAACACATCCTCCTTCGAAATAAGACTCCTGAGCAACAGCACACTTTTGCCGTGGATTGTATAGGTCATCGAAACATTTCTGGAATCCATTTATAGCCATGCCCTTTGAAGTCAGCCTGCGATGTACTTTTAACTTCATCTGCAGATTGGTCTTCGTTTAAAATGCGGGGAACGATATGTTGACACACCCTATGAATGTGAAGATCCATGTCAGTATCCATAGACATGTGGCCTCGGATATCCCAACTGATTCTGCTGCTGTTTGAAGCCTGTTTTCACGTACCGCCGCAGAAACTTTTTCGACATTTTCATCGGTGTTGGGAGTCTGTGGACGTCCAGATCGTTTGTCGTCTTCGACATTTTCCCTGCCTTCTCTGAAACATCGATGCCCCTAAAACGCTTGCGTTAACGATAATGTATCACCGCCTTACACCTGCTTCAAAATTTTGTTCGACTCCATAGCATTTTTTCCAAAACGAACGCAAAAATTAATATATCCATTATCCGCTCAACAAACGCAATCTTTCTTTCAATCATCGACGACTAAATATATCCGCCTACAAAATAAATGCCGTGGCGACCCAATGACCACATGATTTGGAACAAACTTTTTTTAGAAAAGGGGAAGAACTCAGTAACACAGAAACGTTACTGTAGTCGCTCTACGGCAAAATTTTTCCCCTTTATAGGCTCAGTCCCTCAGTCCGGGAACTTTTGAATTCTACTAGTAATTTTATAAACATAACCTTTATAATATATTTACTATATTTTATATATTCAAGTTCATAAATAACATTAAGCTTGCAAAAGGGACAAGCAATGTTTTATATTGCTCCTTTTTGTCTCATAGAAAAAAATCATCTTCTTTTGTATTTGGCATTTCTAGTTAAGTTATATAGCAACGTGTTGAAAAACATTAACAGCCAAAATAGGTTAATCGCTCGGTACTAATATAGCACTCTGTGTTTAACCTACTTTAAAAATCCAAAGATAAAATCTCGCGAAAAGCGATGAGTTGAACGCTTGGGTAGCGTTAAGGTCAAGAGTTATAATATGAACTTTGAATGTCAGCAGAAAATCGAGTCGAAAAATTACTGTAATCATATCAAACCCACAATTTTAACCGTCTTTTAAAATAAGACCGTATGTTTTTTTTCTTCCTCCCGGTTCTGAGAGACACGAATAGAAAATTTAATCGTGAAATGTTTACACCAAGATGACTTCAACACGTTTTTAAATTAACCCCTTGACTGCCGATTAAAGAATATGCAATTCGCTCCCCAGGGCCACCGTTTTTCACATAGATGCGCGCGCGTTGCAGTGTATTGGGATGGGAACACAAGTAAGTTCATTTTTCTCTGAAATAAGTAAATCCTTCACAAACACTGTTAATCCCTTCCTGGTTTTTTCCGGGCTGAGCTCGGGTACTGTGAAAATTACACTGTGCAATCGGTCTCTCCCGAAATATTTCACATGTGCTTTTTATGGTTTCGAGTGATTTAAAAGTACCACTCAATGGAATTTTCTGCAAAAAAGAGAACGTTCTTTTTGTTAACTACATTCTCTCAACAGAGAAGAAAACTAATCCAACACGATAATGTATTATTTACTGCTCAAAAAGATGCAGTAAGGGGAAGAAGATAAGAAGAGAAACAAGATTCTACTGTCCAGATTGCGATATTGGATTATGTGCAGTACCGTGTTTTAGAATTTATCATACGCAATCAAGTTTAGTTAATAATTTCACAATCTTTTATGTAAATGCAAAAGATGTAAATAAAATTTATAATTCAAGATAAAAACTAGGTATTTAAGCTTTATATTTACAGTTAGTATGAATTGAGAGACTCCAGTCTAATGATTTCTGCCATACAGAAAGCCAACTTTACTTACATTACTTTAGTACATTTTTTTACAATAATTTTTAGGAAATTTACTATGTGAATGGTGCTATTATGTTTAAAAAGATATGTATGTTTGAAAATAAGCATAAAAAATTGACATTTTTTCATCCATAATCCAGAAATAAAAAGAACCTGGAAAGCGTTAAGGTCATCTTATTGCAGTCAAATGCCTTCGGAATAGTTTTACTGATAATAGAGCAAAGAAAAGAATCGTGTTTCGAAAAGACGTATGTATACATCCGGGGATTCAGCCAGACGTATATATACGCCGGAGGCAATTTTAAGCGGAAAAATCGTGATCATACGATTAAATAATACATACACAAATATCTATATAAATATTCAACTAATAAATCTTTTTGTCTATTTGATGAAATACTTGCACTTTTTCAGTGGCGTACAGTCCCCCTGCATATTCAGTTTTTGGGCCTCAAGCCCAAATATGTATTTGACGTCAGTCAGGCTTTGGGTCCCTAGAATCCTCGGCCCCCCAGCGATGCAGGTGTTGCAGGGGTGTACATTACGCTACTGTACTTTTTGAAGTATTATTCAATTGTTTATCTTTTAAACCGCAGGGGAGAGCAATAGTTTGGCTGTGGGATCACATCTTTTTAAAATGATAGCATTTATTACTTAACTTTCCATCTTAAAAAAGGTATAAATTGTACCATAAATAAAAATAAATATGTTAAATAAAATAGTGATATTTTTTATTCATTTATTGGGCTAATTTCATATTATTTATATCTATATGGGCATTTAATTTTAGAATCAATTTAATGAGACTAATATATATATGTACCCTCTATCACACTTACCTACATTTTTTTTTAATCAGAAGAGAGATTGCTTGTTGGAATTCTTATAACAGCCTGCAAATTAATGCAGTTAATCTTGGTTCAAGGCGGATTTTCTGAATTGGAGAGTCGCAAAAAAACTCTTTGAGGACCGCTCGTGGCCTTAATTAAATATCTACAGAACTAAATTAAACTATTAAAGGTAAATTAATTTAATTTTAAGAATTAATTTAGCTTTGTGTAAATGATTTTCTTCTGTTTACTTGTTAGACTACTAATATTAATATAAAATTTCTACATCGTTATAACCTTACCACTTTAAAACTGTAATCAGAGGTAATTCTGTACACACACGCTAAGAAACTACAGTTACATTTATCCTGCAGGTAAACGCTTTGTACCAACTGAGATAATTTCCTATTGTAGTCTCTGAATTATTTTGTTCCATGCAATATTTAGCTCATTTCGAAATAATTTAATTTTAATTTTCAAAATTATTTAGAGCTAATACCGCTTAACCAGTATTATTAACGCTTGGCAATGTGCAAAATATTCAGGTCTAGGGCATTCCCTCGTAGATTTCTAACCGCTAAAAGAATCCAAACAATAGCCAATCGCTTCTGTTTGTTGGAGAAAAGAAAACAGACGACCTTCACACATCTGTCGCAATCCCTCGATGCTAAAGAGAATACTTTTTTTTTTGTTCATTCCACGCTGTGTTCAAGAACACCAACTATTAATTAATTCACTCAACAGTTCAAGTGTTTAAACTTCGTAAAGAGCACAATTCTGATCTTTTTTCTGTTCTTTCCTACAAACCCCACCCGGTCTCAAACATACACATTTAGGTCGCACCTATGCCAAATAATAAAAAAAGGAACTAAAAATTCGAAGTGAGAGAACTAGCAAAATTTAACAATAAGAAAAAAAAAAGAATAGAAATGTGTAACAATAGGTGTTCAGGGTGTGGCAACAGCATTCGAGCAGAGAATATTTCGGAAAAGTTCTTTTTTTCCCCGCCTTTTGGCATTCTTCGAACTTTAGTCGCCATTTTGATGATTTACTGCGCTTTTTCTCACGTTATGTCAAAAGCGTTTTTTTAAAAAAAGATTATAAAAGCCGATGCTAACGAGGTATTATACTCTTACTGTGTCATAGGGTGACCTAAACCGTAACCGACTGTTTCATGTAGGCAATTTGTTCTACACGTTGTCGAATTCGTTCGAAGACGGATATTAAGAAACGTTCGATGGGATACGAAAACTTCCGTGACGCACGCGAGACATTTGTGCGAGCGTGACAGAGATTCACCTTGGTGCAACACTTTGGGACAATGGGCCACGGGGAAAAAGAAATGGGTAACTGGACGGTCGATTGTGAGAAATCCATGTCTTGTGAATGTTGTTGGCACTACATAAATAAAGAAACCGATTGTGGCGATCGTTGTGTTTTCTCTAAAAGTGAAAAGAGCGAAACCGAAACAAAAGAGATTGTTTAAGAATTGCTTATTTCGGTAAATATGTGTTAAATGGATTATTTGAAGTGAAGAGGAAATTCTCGGCTGAGAAGTCATAAGCATGGAAATTATCTACACACGCTATGTGTGCTCTTTTGTTTTCACCTAGAATTTTTTTTTTTCCTTTTTTCACATTCATATATAAAACGCATCTTTTTCTTCGAAATTCGACTCAAAAGTCTTCGATATTCTTAAATTATTAAAGATAACAAAGAAGAAATTCTGGTGTAAGCGAGTGAGAGTATATAAATATCGCACTTTGAAGTTACACTACGGTTATATGTCCTGGTGTAAGCAACATATATATGTTAATGCTTTTACTTTCAATTTTTAAAACACAAAATGATGTGATTAATATGACGCAAAATTCATATGGTTTATTAATTTACAAATAAAACATTCTACAATGAAGTATATTTAATATTTTCGATAGTTCCAAATTTTTTTAATTTTGGGGGATAAATGTTTGAATGTTCAGTTATAAAATAACACACACATTTAACACTTAAACACACAATCTCTTATTAAAATAAAAGGGGAAGGGAGGTAAATATTATATTACATACAAAATTCTGGTTTAACGAGCATTTTTTTTTGTCATTGATGTATTATATATAAAAGTAAAGAATAATAGCTATTTTAGATTTTAGAACTAGTCTAAAACATTAACCTTACAAAGTTAACAGTTTTATAGGATAAAAATAAAATATTGCTTTAAAATAAATAAATAAATAAATACAAAAATTATGAAGTTGCAAATATTAAATTTTGTAAGTAGTTTAAAAATATTATTAAAAGATATTCTACTAAATTACTAAAATAATTCGATTAATTTGATTTAATTGATTGTTTATTAAAGTTACAATTTGAAGCTAAACAAGGACTATTAGCGGTGAATTCAGTAACTTTAAACCTTATTCAAGTGACAAGGGCGACATCTGATCTTGCACCCTCTTCCAACTTCCAGATCCTGCCAACGTGAGGGCTTTGAGATTCGACAAATTTAACTCGGAGTTATACAATGAATCTTTAGCGGAATCAGGGCTTGAACATGCGATTCCATGAAACATCGTCGGCATGAGATCTACGTTACGACTACTCGGCTATTTCAGGCACAAACGTGGAAGAGTAACCGTTTTAGCATTCTCCTAATCCAGAGGACTAATTCTATTGGCTATGTCTTGGAAATACTTCAACATGGTACTTGGTATATAAGTAGGCCGATGATAAAATAGATCTCCTGATTTCAAATCTATTTATGAGAAATAGCTGCATCAGAATACTCAAAACACCCTTCCTAAATTGATGTATTCATTTTTTTAAACCGTATTCCGTTTAAAAATGAACATTGAAAATGCTATTTTGTTAGCAGTTATTTTTTAAGGCTCTTTAGAAATGCACTGTGTGTGTGTGTGTGTGCATATTTCTTAAAATATCAGAATAGGAAGAAAACGCATATACAATCGCTTCATTTCTATTATATGGTAGATAACATCCTATTTATATACATTTAAAATCTATATATAAATGGTTAGATTAAGGAGGAAGTGTGGTTCTATTTTATATTAAACTGGTGGTCTCCTAATGTAATGGTTGATGGTAAGTTGTCAGATTAATCAAATATTTTATTTTTAATTTCGGGAACAGCGTTCAAAATATGACAGAAAATTTCAAATTCTGTTAAAATTTTAATGTTGTACATCGTATTTTTATTCAGTGTAATTTAAAAATAATAAACTAATGTATTCTTAAACAATCAGAGCCAACACATGCATGGTTTCCTCACTCCTTCCCATTCTATTTGCTAAATATTCAGTGAAAAGAAATAACCTAAAATGATTGCCTAATCTATTCCATCTTCTGTATAATCTACACGGTAGGTTTTTCGTACCTTATCACGATAAATTTAGCACCTGAAACAAGAATAATGCTGAAATTTTAAAATAACGAAAGCTGCGTTTCAGCATTTAGTTTTTGATAGCAAACAGTGATAAATTGAAATACACATGCATAGAATACATTCATGTATATTACATACGTTAGCGTGTGTTTTAGTAATATATTCAATATCAGGTAAATAATTAACTATTATATATTCCCCTTATCTAAACAATATATTTTATACATCTTCAAGATATTTATAGTAATAAATTATAGTTTAAAAAGAGCTAAAAAGCACGCTTTTATTGTTAATGGAACTAAAAAGTAAAAAATAATTCTAAGTATAAGAATAAAATGATTAACGAGAAAATTGATGTCATTGTGGTAAAAGTGTGGGGTACTCGATATTAATGGTTCTAAATTCCTACTAGTTCTATTATGAAATGTAGAGTTAAAGTAAAAATGTACTACAAAGAACCCCAAGCTGTAACCAAGTTACATTAATTTTCACGTAAATCATTTTATTCTTATATTAAGAATTATTTTTTACTTTTTAGCTCCATTAACTATAAAAGCGTTTTTTTAGTTATAATTTTAAGCTATAATTTATTTTTTATTTTTTGGTTCGATCTACAATAAAAGAGAGTTCTTTAAGTTTTTAAAATTATCCTTTATTTATTGCCATTTTCAGAAAAACTAGGCAATTGTTTATGTTATAAGAAATTGCTGACGCATCCTTCCCTTTTTCACATAAAGAACACTTTTTTTGTTTGTTGTATTCGTATTAACCATGAGCTTTTCGTTTTAGGGCTGTAACTTAATATTTAGTAGCCAAATCTGGAAATGGAAAATCGTTAATCCTGATGATCCTGATCAGGACAATGAAACAAATTTATAAAATTATTGTATTGTCGTAGATCCTGGACAATATGTAAAATTTCGAATTAATCTGAACTTTTAAAGTGGGTAAAAATCAAAGTTCAAAGATTCCGTTACATACAGGTGAAGCTAATAAAAGCGTGTTAAAAAGGAAGTAGTCTTACGCCTCATGAATAGTTCCTATGCACGTTACTCAGGTAGTACTTACTATATTGGAACGTATTTAGTACGGTTTGGTTTCCTTTTTTATTAAATAATCAGCTTATTATTATTTCCTTTGAAATTAATTCCGGACCGACACCGGTGACTCACGGATTAACTCCAGTGTAACGAAAATAAGACCAATCCCATCTAATCCAATGCAAAACGTGGGTGATTTATTCTAAAAGACCACTGATGCATATTTTTATAAAAATTGGAATGTTCGAATTTGTGACAAACGAAATGGAATGTCAAGTAATGCTGTCAAGAATGCATATCGAAGTAGGGACATCCAAAGAAATCAGCAAAAAAAAAAGAAAAACGACTTGTGGTATTTGCATTCAATCATCAATCTATGTTAGAATTATTTTAACGTTGAAGATTACAATCAGGAAAATCACATTGAACAGTTATAAATAACTTTTATTTTGCTATTACAGTGAATGGAAAAGTGTCACCACTTCATTGCTTTAATATTAGAACATAGCAGAATAACGCTATTTTGACCCTCCTTCCATTAAAAATAGCCCCGTAAAAGTGTAAAGAATTTTAAAAAACAATAAATATACAGTCGTACCTCTATTTAACGAAGTCGCTAAATCCCGAAAAAAAAATTCTTTATGCGGAAATTCGTTAAAGAGTGATTCATCTTTTAATATACAGGGTGCCCAGGCTTAAAGTGTCCAAAAGTAATGGCTTATTATTACGGAACTACCCGTCAGAATGTAATAAACTGATCATTCGTGGATTGGAAAACTCTCCGAGGTTTTTTGGATCTAGTCTGATCGGCCGCACGTGTGCGCATTATTAGGCAATCGCAGACGATAAACTTTTTCCATTGATTTCGTTAGTAAAGATGTAGACGCCACATTAAAAGGTGCAGTGCGTACTTTGGTTACAGAATTTAAATCAGCCACATGTGTACAACGACGTATTTGAGGAGAATGGAATGTCGATCCTCAGACATCAAAATCTATCCACCTATGGGGCAGAATTTTAAAGGAGACAGGAACTTTGGTATTTCCAACTGGCGAGTATCCTTAAGTTTTTGTGATAGAAGACACTTTTGATCGTGTGTCTGATTCATTTTGTAGGAGTCCTGATAAGTCAATTAGGCAAGCCAGTAACGACATTCATTCCATTCTGTTCGAACACGTCGCTGTACACGCGTGACTGATTTAAATTCCGTTAACCAAAGTACGCACTGTGCACCTTTTAATGCGGCGTCCACATCTTTACTGATGAAGTCAGTGTAAAAAGGTTATCGTCTGCGATTGCCAACTTATGCGCGCATGTGTGGCCGATCGGACTAAGCACAAAAAATCTCGGAGAGTTTTCCAATCCATGGATGAACATTTTATTACATTCTGATGGGTAGTTCTGTAATAATAAACCATTACTTTTGGATACTTTTTGCCCGAGCACTCTGTACTATTAAAACCATATAAAAAACAAATTTTAAATTCATAAACACTATATATTATTTAAAAAAAGTAATTATTCATACTTTTTTTGAAAATTAAAATATTTATTCATTTTATGAACGTTATCCATCAAAAAGAAGTCTGCAAGTAAAACAAAAAGAAAAAGAATATTATCCAGGAATACACTGTATTTTCAACTTTAAAAAATAATTTTATATTACAGTTAATGAGAATCTTTTAGTGATATTTTCAAATTTTAAGCCTACGAGAGTAAATTTAAACGTACATAATTTTATAACCAGTATAATTTTAAGCATACACTACCACCCACACGCATCCTTAAATTTAATTACTTATAATTTCTGTTTCATTTGGTTTTTTTGTTTGAAAAGTTTGGCAATTTCATTGTTCTAGTTGAGTTAGGCACCTGGTAAAACCAGTTCAAAGACTGTGATCACCATAAAATGTGCCAAAAGAGAGAATAATTTGAAAAATATTCTGAAATATTTCAAAAATTGGGGGTGGGGGCCCCCCCATCGAATCACAAGAGAAAAAGTGCTCGTTAAATAGAAAATGCACTTCGCTTTTTGGAGGTTCTTTTAGGAAAAGTATAGTAAAATGTGCTTGGTTCCAGGAAAAAGTTCGTAAAACAGATGTCCTTTATATAGAGGTACAACTGTATTTTCCAACATTATAGAAACAAATTTGAAATTTAGCAATCCTGTTTCTTTTGCTAGATAGAAATCAATTAAAAATGGGGTTTGTGGAAATAGACACCGAAGGGAGTTTGAAGAAGTTTAAAGATAAACATACTTCCGTTTTAGAAATTCAAGCCCTCTATTTTTGAAATCAAGAAACGAATTCTATTGGAATATTTTCCAGTACATTAAAAATCTAATTAAAGCCATTAATTAATAAAGCCATTAAAGCCTAAAGCAATACTTAAGACAAAAATAATTTTAAAAAACAATATATAGTCATACAATATAATAAAAAAAAACCAGTGAGATGACGCGGGTGGGTAATTACTAGTACTTAATAAAAAAAAAATTTATATTTTAAGCCATCAGTACTTTGCCAAACAATTTATAACGAGAATTCAATTAGTGGAAAATAATTATCAATCAATCGATTAAAAGAATAAGAAATGAGAGTTAAAGCAAAATAATACATGGAAAAAGAAAAGAAATTCAGAAAATCTAGTCTATTTCATGTTTTGCAAAAACAAAAAGAATACCGAAAATCAAATTATGTGTGTAGACTTTCATATAAATATTAATCATTCTAAATGTTTGCTAAACTGTTTATTCTTTAAGCGTACGTTGATGCTTCTTTGTTATTTTAAAAGAATATATTTTTATTTTTCAAATGCCAAAATCTAAATCTATAAAACTTGATTTTTCTATAAATTTCTATTAAACGAAGGAACAAAAAAAAAAAAAAAGAACAAGATAAAATTTGATTTGCCGGATTTTCATAGCAAAAATACAACATAGTTTTTCGCTTCATTTAGATTCATTTGTAGTATCCTTGAAAACTCAACATTGGAATTTTAGTTATAGTCATGACTAAGTCAATTATGTATTGAAACCTCCGTTACATAAAGCTTATAATTCTCTCAAAATTAGAAAAAAAAAATTATTTGATAAAAAAAATTTTTCCCTATAATTTCAACCAAAAGACACGGATATTTTAAGAATTTTAATTATTTTAATGCCCCTTATAACGTTGAAATTAAAATTTTACCAATGAATAAGTAGGAAATAGAACTTTTAAAGGGTTTCTATAATAATTGGCAACAACCTTGCAAAATAACTTCCTCGTAATTATAAAGTACATTTATTATAACTCAAAGAAAATGAAATGATTATGTTAGGAGTGAAACAGGAACCAAACGATAAATTATTCAAGGTCGTATTTGTGTAAATTTAGTTAAAATATTAATTTTGTTTTACATTATTTTTTTTTTGAGTTTGAAAAACATTATATTTTAGTAATAATCAGTTAAGTAACAAAAGAAAATTAAATATAGTTTTCTTTAATTTTTATATTCTTATGTTTTATATTTTTATATCTGCAAAGAATAGAATTTATTAGCAACACATTATTCCAATTATTTCTTACACAGTTATGTTAGAAGAAAATCATCTATACAATTAATTTACTTGCGGATATTTCTCCTTTTGCGTGGATTGAGAATAGATAACTAAACTACAAAAAATTTGAATAACTCTATTTCAGTTTCAAAATGTACAGTTCAGTTTAAACTGTGTGCAAATCAATTAAATCCTGACTTCAAAATTCCATTATCATTTATGAACATTAATAACTCATTTTGTTCGATTTAGTAAATGATTTTTCACCTGTAATTGATATTTATTTTCTGATGTAATTTATTCTTGCACATCATATCCTTGAATTTCATCACCATCATTAGGTTTGTAGTGTAGAGTTCCTTATAAAATTTGGCAATGGCAAAGTTTCAGAAATATGTAATAAAAGATAAAGAATAAAATAATATGCAAAAAATAAACCATCCATGTAGAAAAGTTGGCTAAATTGCGATATTGTAATGTTGATTACTTTAGAACAGGACGATTCAGGTTCCAATCTCGGAAACAACAATAAGGAAACTCTCGATTTCAAATTCGATAAATGAAAAAAAATAATAATAAGAGTTTAAAATAATATTTAGGTTGTCTTTGTATATGGCTAAACAATAGGATTTAAGATCCACAAATTTTTAAGAAGGAAAGTGTTCCAACATCAATATTATTACGGTAAGTTTGGATTTTGTCCCCTTCTTTACGAAAAGAATATTGAGACCGGAAAGATCATTTGTAGACCAAAAGAGAATACCATTCAATTATGTTAAATGAATAAGGGTGACCTTGTGTGGCGGAAAATTTGATTACCAAATGTTGCCAAGTTACCCAATTTGGTGACAAAATAGATGTCTCTAGAAAAATTCAGAAAGTTATAGAATTATTTGATGCAGTTATCAATATAAAATTCTCACTACTCTATACTATATAGAATAGCATGTTTTTTAATATGTTACTATATCCTCTCTGAGTCAATCCATTTTTTTTCTGTTGTAAAATGTTTACTGTATTTCCTTATTATATATCGTTATACTAACTGGTTTTATAAATTTCATATTAAAAAAGAAAATTGCGTGCTTGTGAATTGCTTTTTTCTGAATTTTAAAAACACCTTTAAAAGAATAACTTTTTTTGCCATATAATGTATAAGTTGAGATTGGGAATTTCAGAATTACAGAACCCTTCTCTAAAATCCTTCTTGTACTTTCTAATGAAACTTTAACTCAAAATTAAATCTAAAATGTTTGGAATTTTAATCAATTTTTTCGAGATTTAGAGTATGGGAACTTAAGTTAATTTGTTATAAGAGTATAAAGAAATAATTTTAAGCTACAGTTACTCAATAGCACATAACACAAACTTTAATAGTAAATAAAATAATATTTGGAATAATAACAAATAATTGTAAGTTTTATTACTAAATATTAAAAGAAAAGATTCCAAATATGAGTTACTAAGCTGCATAAAAAAATATTTGAATATTTGGAAGGATTTACTTCATATGTTAACAGCATTTTCAGAATTATTCTATATTTTAATTCATTTCAATATACAAGAAAAGTTTCGTAAAATTTGTTATTATACTAAAATTTGTAAGTAATTAGTCTAAATAAATTTTCAAGTATGTTTTTTTCTGTGTTTTTTAAAATTATTCAGAGCATAATTTTAAAAATAAATTTTATTTTTCTGAACTCGCTTGGATGATATAAAATTTAAACAAAAGTATTCAAATTCAATTCATCATATTTTAGAAATCCTTCTTTGTGCTGTTTTTTTCATTCACATATGAGAAATATATTTAAAAACATTTGTTAAAAAAAACACCCCCGACCCCAATGTATATATATATATATATCTTTTTATTTTATATAATACATCTTAAAATCAACAGTTATTTATAATTATATTTGTAAGAAATCTTATAAATTATTATAGGGAAAGATTCACTTTCATGTTTCAAGAATATATTATTTTGTTTTCCAATTTTAAAAATAAGTAGTATTTTAAGAAACAAAATTTAATTTCGCTTGACATGTATACATTACGCGTTTAAATTAAATGTCTCAAAAAAGCTTAAAATTTAAATACATATATTTTGAAAACGTTACCGTCTACTTCTATAAATATTTTTCGAATTTACTTATTATTACTAATTATTTTACTAATTAACATATTTGATACATGATCACTAAAAATCCAATAATTTTCATAAAAAAAAATTATCCGGCTATGTTTAAATTATAAAAATAAATTTATAAAATTACCAGTTCTTCCACAGTAAAAAGAAAAGAAAAAAAATATTACTTTTCTTCTTTTTTTTTCTTCTTATTAATCTATTCTTACATAAACGCATCATCTGTATTAATACCACCAGAAACATGTTTTTACCCGTTGATAATCATCTGAGCAAGATGTGTTGCCATTCGTCCATGAGTACTGCTGTAAAAACACTCAAAAAATCCGCCCAGTGTATAAAATCGTCTGCTAAACACAGCTATTTGAGAAATTATTCGCCATTATTGCTATAATTACATTCTAAAAAACATCTTTCATGTCTAGTTTTACGCTACTGACGATTAAAAAGGAAAGGTTCGTGCTCATAGCCATTTTATTTCTTACTTGAGATGGAATAACGAGGTTTCCAGATTCGAAAGAAGATAATTGGGTGAAATTTCGAACGAAAGTATTTCATCTTTTGGCGCTTAGTTTAGTATCACTGTTCTTTTTAGGCTTAATTTGTTCATCGCGTGTGCAATGCACGCGGAATTGTAGTGAAATTAAACAAAAGATGGATGAGCAATCTTCGTGTATTTTTTGATGTAGATTATGTAATGAGTGCTGTGTTCGAAAAATCTGATTAAAATAGGTCAATGGTACAAATTGTAAATAAAATTGTTTCAAAAGAATGATAACTGTTCTGAGTTGTGATGAATGAAGTAAATAGTGCTTTAATGCTATATCGTGTTTATTTATTGTCTAATTATGGAACAATCTTTGCTAAATACGAAGTTGTGATTCATGTTTGCAGAAGCATTGTGCTATTTAGAATGGAATTATGAGCGTTATTAAGACTTTCGGTGAGATATATAACGAGATGAAAATGCATTATGCGAATGGTTGTTTTTTTCTTCTAAAATTGGGCATCCAAAAGATAATGAACCAAAATTAGCTGTTATCTAAGTCTGATACACACACACACAGAATGCAATTAAAAATGGGAAAAGAAAAACAACTAAGATTTCCATCGATTTATCAAAAAAAAAAAAAATCTAGTGTTTATGTTTTTTAAGAATTTGTAAACTCAATACGTACTACTGAAAAGTAAAAGAATAATATTTAAAAACTTTGGCTAAAGTTTAGAAGAATTAAATAAACAACTATTTTAAGAAATATTTTAATGCATTAGTAGGCTTACATTGAAACACAATATTGCTTGTTTATTGCTATCTATTGCTGTTCATTGTTAAACTGTAGGAAATGTTTTGGAAATGTTCATGAGAGCAGATGTTATTTTTTTTCTTACGAAAATAAAAATAGCACATTGAAAAACACTATTTAAACTATGTGCCAAAAGTGTTCGTACACATACAGTTTTCTATAAAATTTAATGTTTTCGACTAATAAAAATTAATATATCGGAATTGCAATTTTCTTATAATATTTGCAACTTGTCCTTATTCGAATAATATAATAAATGTTTAATATATACTATAACTATTATTTTGAAAAAGAAATAATAAAAAAAACTAATAATAATTACACGACAGAAGTATTCGTATATTTAAAAAAAATCTCAATGTAGCTTTAAATGTTGTGTTTCTTAATTTAGTAGGATATCTTTTAGCGTCCACAAAGCTTTTAAGCATCTTAGTAAAAATTTCATAATTTGTTTGTAATTTCTACATCGATATACCTCCATTTTTTATGACTATTGTTTTTACTTCACGTTTTTGTTTTTTATATGTCCTGTTTTCATTTTTTTAAATTTAAATTTTCATCAATTATGTTCTACTAGGCACAAATCAAGTGATTTAGGAAGGGTTTTCAGGATTTGGAGACAGTTATAGAGACACCGGCGGCGTACATTATGAGCAGTGCGCTTGGCATCATATTTAGTTAAAAAAATGAAGTTGCCTCCAATATCCAAATTTTGGGCTGATAACTTCAAATTGTTTTTTTTTAAATATTTAAACAGAAGTATGATTCACTCACAACACCATAAAAAAACATCAAATAATCTAATCTTGAAATCGCGCGCGATTTACACCGCCACACAAGAACACTTCCACCTTCATGCTGAAGCTTGGGTTTAAATTCTTCATTGTTTCTACTCCAAACTATTATACGCCCATCCGAACCCAAAATTTTTAATTTTCTGTTATCCCAACCAATTTCCTGTGAATGCTGAATTTTCTGAAACTTAATCACAAGAATCTAGTTGGAACAGTGAAGCATGAAGGTGGAGGTGTGTAGCGATGTAAGGATTAGGTTATTGGACATGTTTTGATGGTATTGTGAATCATGAGCTCTATTTAAGTATTTTAAAGAACAATTTGAAATTATCGCCCAAAATTTGGATAAGGGAGGCGATTTCATTTTTCAACACGATAATGACGCCAAGCACACTCTGGTCTCAATATACCTTAAGTGTACAATAACTATCGCTATTCTATAACTGTCACCAAATTCTAAAAACACCTCTTAAATCAACTGCTTTAAATCCAGTTGAACATATTTCGTTATAAAAATTGATTATGTTATTCGAATAAAAACAAGGTTTAGATATTATAAAAAAAAATTGCAATTCCAATATATTAATTTTTTTAGTCGAAAACATTAAATTTTATAGAAAATTGTAAGTGTACGAACACTTTTGATGCCCAATGTATTTCCTTGCACGCGGTG
>BMAV01022307.1:41181-60749 GCA_019973955.1 Trichonephila inaurata madagascariensis | reverse complement strand
TGCTGGGGTGCATGTGCAGATGTTTCGGTCAAGTGGTTAGTCTGACGTGAAACCCCCAGTGTTAAGTTCTCAAGAAAGCTTGGTACTCATTTAGCAACCCACTGAAGGGATGAAAGGCTGAGTCGACCTTGCCCAACCCGGGATTTGAACCCCGGACCTGTGGTGTGGAATCGCGATGCACTACCACTCAGCCACTCGGCTTCCAGAACACACGTATATGTATTGAAATTCTGGATCAACAAATATTTATAACAGAGTGCGAACTGCATCCAATATACAGTTTTCAGAAGAATAATTCCCGTAAAATCCGGCGTATAACGTTCACTTTAAACACGAAAGATAAGATCGAAATGTACGGGTGCGCGGTTATACGCTGGATACAAAAATGAGAGCTTTAAAAATAAAAGAAAAGATGAGAATTTAAAAAATTATACTTCTGTAGGTATCAAAATACTGTTTATTTAAAAGAAATCACATTCATTACGAACTTAAAGGGTTATAATTCTATAAGTATATATGGAATTTTATTCTAAAGCCCTGGGATAATACCGAGTATAAATGATTTCCAAACATAACAGCATTATGCATGTACATTTCAGGATTCGTTGTAAAAAAGAGGGTGCGCGTTATAAGGCGAATATACCTAAAAATCAAACATTGCTGCTTGAAACTATAGTTGCGCGTTATACATCGGATTTTACGGTAATTGTTATTTGTATCTTGTGGATAATATCTATTTAAGTTTCTTCAATAGAATGTTTTGTAAACTCAGAGACAGTTTTGAACACTCGTGAATAGGGACGTTTTAAGCCATAGGCCAATTGAACCCAGGGCCTCTGCCTCGGGAAAGAGTACTCGACTTGGCCTTAATAACGTCATGGTCCGAATAATCTAAATATCGACAAATGTTATTCTCAGACATAGTCTCCGAAAAACTGGGAATTTCGAACTATATGCCATCTGGCAACAGTGGTACATGACATTATTATGTCATATTTGTTCTCTGCGTGTTAAGGTCTAGGTCTGACACCACACATTATCATTACTCATTTAGTCGAATGTTGGTAGTCAGTCGATTTGTACCTAAGTTTGTGAGATTGTGAGTCACACACATTCATTTGTTACGGGTTACCGTTCGTACGAGTATTTGACAACGTAAGATATATACTGTCTACTTAAAAAGTACTGCAGGTGAGGCGTACTTTTTGAAAATGGCCAGTGAAGTGAAGTGAGTTTGGTGTTTTATGGAGCAAGAGCCAGTTTTGACTATACTGCGCCAAACATTCATAGGTCTGTGGTCTGGACGGGAAAAGAAGAAAAGGAGAAATTGGATGACAAGATGGAGGGTCGAAAATAGAGAAGGATCACTGGGGAACCCCGGGGTCGTGACACCCGTGTTTACCAAAGATAGTAAACCCCTTGGGAAAAGGAAAAGATCACTAGGGTACCTCGGGATTGTGACACCCGTACCCACCTAAAGAAGATGAGCCCCCTGAGGGGATTGAAAATGGCCAGGCTTCACGAAATCTTAAGGCGTCACTGAACATTACAAGAAAAGGAATTCAAGTAATATTCTTCAAGTATAATTCAAGACCTTCAGTAATGCAAAGTATGTTTCCCGCTTCATCCTCTTAGAGTTACTAATAATAGGTACTATTTTTCAATATCCTACTTATGAAATTAATTTTTTTTTCTTTTTCTAAAATATGGTTAAGTTAAACTCAGATCCGATATTAATTCTCAACTTGCACGAAAGAGTAAGCTTTTATAGAATAATAATAACTGTGACATTTTTATCACTCTTTTAACTTCACTTGTATGCTACGGAATCTTCGAACTCGATTTTTACCCACTTTAAAGGGTCAGATTAATTCGAAATTTTTCTCACTTGTCAAGGATCGATTAAAATACAATAATTTAATAATTTTGTCCCATTGTCCTGAACAGGAGCATCAGGATTAACGATTGCCCATTTTCAGATCCATCCCGCATCTGGCGACTAATTCCAGATTTGGAGACTGACAGATTAAGCTACAACTTAGTTCGATTAACTACAAATCGTGTTTTTTTATAATTTTTTTAAAACTATAATTTATTATCATTGCTTATGCCTGCTTTTACCAGAAATGAACTCAGTTTTTAAAAAATAACTTTATGTAAAATTTTACGAAGGACCGTTTTAGTCACCAAAGGACTATGTTCCTGAATATATACCGGGTGATTCTGTACCAAACCGACGAACTTTCAGGGTGGGTAGGAGGTACAGAGACGACTCGGAATCACATAGGAATGTATGGTCGCAAATGCCGTAGTTATGAGCTATGGTGCAAAGAAGCAGAGAAAAAGAACAGAAACAGAAGCACATTAATGGGGCAGAAAATATTTTATTTAAAGGTTGTACAATAGTTGTTCGGAATTATGACCAGAAGTCGTTTGGCATACCTGACAGAGACGCTGCATGGAATTCCTTACGTTCTAGAAGATTTCTGGCATGTCACGCATCCTCTCAGTAGCTACAGTTATTCGAGCGATGAGGTCTTCAACTGAAGGAATGGGCATCTCGTACACCAAACTCTTTATATGACCCCAGAAGAAGTCCATGCACTTCCGAACATCTGTTATGGTACAACCTTTCAATAGGGATACGTCTGCATCCCAGTCCCTTGTGAAAATGCTGAAGTAACCTTTCGATAAAATGTTTATTGTCCCATTAATGCGTTGTTGTTTCTGTTCTTTTTCTCTGCTTTCTTGCAGCATAGCTTGCAACTACGGCATTTGCGACCAGTGACGTTTTAAGGCATGGGCCAATTGGGCCCAGGGCCTCGGCCACAGTGGGGCCCCCATCTCGATTTCTTCTCACCCATAATATGATCACAGAATAATTTCAACGATCAAATGTTATTTTTACGGTTGTATTCTCCGAAAAACTGGTAATTTCGAACGATATGTCAACTGGCTACATGTGCATCCATGTATAGGCCTAGGCCTACCACCATACACCATCATTACACAGTCAGTTTAAAGGTGGTAGTTGGGTCCAGCCAGTTTGTGCGATTATAAGTCATGCACTTCTATTTGTTTCGGGTTAATGTTTATACGAGTTATGTTATATTGTCTACTTTTAAGGGTCATAGGTGGGGCCTACATTTGTGTAGGGGGTCTAGGGCCTACTTTTGCGTATGTGCCCAAGGCCTCAAGAAGTCTTAAGACGCCCCTGTTTGCTACACTGCATTTCTATGTAATTCCGAATCGTCTCTGTACCCCCTACACACACTGCAAGTTTACTGGTCTGGTAATGAATCCTCCTGTACATAAATAATTTTTGTAAATAACACATAGGAAAAACCAAACAAGGATTCCTAGACGTTTTTATGCACTCGAACTCCGACTACTTTTTGTTGAAATAGAACACAAAATATTTCAAAGTTTTACCCATTCATGTGTCTGAAAAATAATATAAAATAAAGACAAATCTATCGCTTATTAAAAACTTCACGATCCCTCGTTCAATCAGGATTATTACGCATAATCTTCTTACATCCAATCTAGGCCGTATGCTGTGTTCTCAATTTCCACATAAATCTCAACCGACGTCAAAAGGTTATTTCCGGTAAATAAAATGAACAGGAAGTCTCAAACTCCTCGAGTCGCTCTCTTTCTTTGTCATAAATCACACGCATCCCTGTCCTCTCGCGTATTTTTATTTTTTAATTTTAAGCGAGAAAATAAAACGCTTTCTCATTAACTTAACGAATAAAGAGTACGAAGCGAAGAGAGAATCTTCCGTGCACAATTAAAAATTCAGGGAATTCCATGATTCAATGCAGGACAGCTTTATAGTAAAATTTAAATTATTCTAGTCGATATTCCATTTGCTTATCGTTTGACCTAAAAAGGAAATGAAATGAAATGATAAATGAAAGAGAGTCCGCTTCTTCGGGAATATATAATTAATGAATTAAATCGCAGTTTCTGAATAATTAAAATGAAAAGACTCCCGACACATTGAGAGATTTCGTAATATTACCTAGTGACCTGTCTGGAATATTTGATCGATTTTTTCTTCCTCTTTTCATTACACAGAAAAGTTTTTTATTTATTTATTTCATCAACATGGAAGAAATTAACACTTATTCTAAAAGTACTGTTTCCAATTTTACTATATTGGAAATATAGAGGGCGCTGCCGAATTCGACCGAAACATTTAGAGGCGTGATAGCAGGCAGCATGGGGACGACAAATCCCCAAACAATAAGGGGTCGTAAACCCCGTTTAGTTGGAGTAATTTTCAAAAACAGTTATGAAGGATGCGATATTGAGCGGAATGAAAAGGGGTAATAAGAGAGGTAAGAAATACATTTATTAGACGTAATGCATGTTTACAATACGACTAATGCACCACAGCTCGAAGTGAGTAATGCAACAAGTAAATGTCACTGGAATTGTTCGAAATTGCATCCACGTAGGTCATAGCACAGCTAACACCGACAGAAGAGTTGTCGGACGCGTTCAAACAAACCCGGAGTGTTGGCAATCTCAGCTGAAGCAATTACCATACGTTTCGTGAAATCCTCCACCGTAACCACCGGCGTCTCATACACAAGCGGTTTCAGGTAGTCCCAGAAGAAAAAATTCAAGGGATTGAGGTCCGAGGAACGTGGCGGCCAAGCAACAGGTCCGTCGCATTCAATCCACCTCCTGGGAAATGCAGCATTGAGATGGTTACGAAACGCAATCGAAAAACGTGTTGGGGCACTATCGTGCATGAATCACACGTCCTGGTGTGTAGTGGTCGATACTCCCTGCAGTAATCCGACAGAAATGGGAGATTTGTACACGTGCAGGTTTCATCTACCCTACCACGGCGCTCCAAATCCTCGCATTCGTTTGGCCTTTGAACCACGGTCAAGTGGCGAAGACAATACCTCTGATCCGGAAAACCTCTCTCCTAATTTTCCCATCACGCCACCGTAAGGTCTTTAAGCTCCGACCGATTAAACGTGCATTAACTCTTCTACACAGCGAGTCTTCAGTGGCATTAGGACTCGAATCCATGACTCGACAAACGTCGGCCACGAATCCGTGACCGTAACTACTAGGCTACCGCGGCCATCATGATCGATCAGAAACTACGACATAGACAATGATATTCAAGGATTTTTTTTAAAGTATCCGACTACGTTTTCGAACAGTGATTTTGCAAAAGCGCATAAATGGATAATTTTCATGATATTTTGTGTCACTTAGATTAGAATACATGTATATAATTGTTTTAAGGACATTTTGATAAAAAAAATTATTTAAATACAATATTTTGGCAAAAAATTAACTTTGAATAATCTTTTTTCAAAATGTTCTCCTTTTGTGAAAAATGCTTCTATTATAATAATATTTTGTTTGTACATAGCTCAGACCTCTCTACAGAGGCTCAACTAGAATGTTTGAAATATATAACTTAGAAGTGGATTTATCCAAATTTTAAGACAACAGAGGGGAGCAATTTTAAGAAAAAAACGCCAATAATTATTTCAATTGGTGGTAACTCTGAAAATAATGTAAATTTTTCAAAAATCGTTGTTGAGCCTCTGTACAGAGGTCTGAGCTACATACAGGCAAAATATTGATATAATAGAAGTATTTTTCACAAAAGGAGAAAATTTTGAAAAAAGATTATACTAAGTTATTTTTTTGCCAAAATATTGTATTTAAATAATTTTTTTTCGTCAAAATGTCCTTAAAACACTTTTATGCATGTATTCTAACCTGAGTGATTCTAAATATCATGAAAATAATCCATTTATGCTCTTTTTTAAAATCACGAATGAATCACCTTAATGAAAAAACTCATAAAAATATTGAATATTTAAAATGAAAATAAGAGCAGCTCACAAATATATTTCAATGTGTATATATTTTTTCTTTTAGATATTATTTTAGTAAAATACGTAAAAAATACATCTTGGATTTTAAACTAGGTTCTGTGAAACTGCACACACAAGAATAAAATTGAATCAATAATTTTAAAATAAAAAAATAAACAGTTCTATATAATACATTTTTCTTTTGTTGAAATATCTCCTAAAATATTTCTTTTTATATCTTATATTTGTAACTCATACCTCCTGCAAAATTTTCTACAATATCTGTTTATGTATCTATTCACGATTTCCTAAATATACAAACAATGCTGTTTGATATTTTACGTAAAATAATATTTTCAGTCGTGTTTTTTCTCTTCTCATTTATGTCTACCTCTCTAGAAGAATAAGTACATCCGAAAATTCATCTCCAATATCGTCCTTACAACATTATTTATCACAGCAAGGTTGTGTAGAAACCACACTTTGTTACAAAGGTCACAAAACGACTGCTTGACGGCACCATAACTCACGCTGAGAGACAGTTATAGCGTCAATGTGAAACAGCTTAACTCAGCTGACAGCTTATTTATGCCTGAGTTATAGGCGAGAATATAGTCATGATTGAGCAGCCAGAGAAACTGAAATTCGCAAGCTTTATTTCCTATTGAAATGATTTATTTGTAAGCCTTTTTTTTTGTTTTGTTAGGTGCATTAGGCTTTCGCAAGAATGACTGATTGATAGTGATTTTATGTTGTATTAAAGTTATATATTATTTCCTCAAAATGAAATCTTTTGAATTTTTTTACGTTTTATAATGGATTTTAAGTACGGTAATGCTTTGTGATATATTTTTTTTACCAAGATGTATGTTTATGTAGATGTTTTTTTGAAAAAATTAGGTTAATTTGAAACAAAAATATTTGTTGCTTTAAAATCGTTTATAGGTTGTGGGGATTCAAAAAAGAAGAAATATTTTGGGCATTTGATACTAACCAATAATAGACATTTCGCTAAACAAGATTATCCCTTACGTATAAAAATGGGTACCGTAATATATCCAGCGTACTAGCGTGCAATTTTAACACAAACAAGTAATATAAAAGAAAAATGTTAAGTCAATTCCTACTTAGGTCAAAAAAGAAAAATTTTATTTTAGTTACTTTTTATTAAATAATTACATTAATATAAATATGTATGTATATACCACACTATTAAATGACAAAATAGGAAACGATTTTCCTTCCAATTTTTCATTTTCTTTTCCATACTTGGTGTATTGGACTATTTTTATTTGTTTTTGTTACTATTTATTCATTAATTAAATTTAATTATTCTAACAAAAAGAGTAGTACAAAGAAATCACATTCTCAGAAATTAGGCCATCCCAGGTGGGATTCGAACCCACGACCCTTGGGTTAGAAGTTCAAGGCGCTATCCATTTCACTACAAAGACACAACAAGCGATTTTACTTTCTGTGTATGCTGTTGAACTATTATTTTTGTTTCTAATTATTCATTAATTAATAAATTAATTTTGAAAAAACTGTATTAACATCAAGTGTCATCCACTACAAGTTTAAAAAAATGTATTTGAACACTTGTGTGGATGAATAAAAAGTATTTTATTAACGATTGAAAGTTTGAACAAGATATATATATATATATATATATAAATAAATATATATAGGAAGAGAGTAAACTAATGGGAAAAATTGAAACATAAAATGCCGGGCATTAAAACGATAGTTTTAAAAATAAAGAAAAGATGAGTATAAAAAAATTTAGACTGATACATAAATCGAAATACTGTTTATTTAAAACAACCTTATGAATTTAAAGTATTCTACTTCTAGAAGTACACTACTTTTTCGAAAGCCTGGGATAATACATCGAATGAATGACTTCAAAACATAAGAGCATTGCACACATACATTTCACGTTTAACAGTAAAAAAAAGAAGGGCAGGGGCGCATTATACGGCGAATATACCAAAAAGTTAAAAAATGCAGCTTGAAAGAGTAGGCACGCGTTATACGCCGGATTTTACAGTACTTGTAATAGAATTACAAAAATCTGTTGACGATATTGTGATGGAGAAAAAGTCAGGAAAAGGCACAAAATCATAAAACGGTTTTTTTCAGTAAGCTTCTCAAATAGTATTTTTAAAAAGAAATCTTTTCTAAAAAAAAAAAAATATTCTAGAGATCCCTCTAAAATAATTTAAAATATTGTAAATTATGCAAAAACAAAACAAATAAATAGACTGTAAATTATCGCAACAAATTATACAACCTAAATTATGAAATAACATATGATAAATATAAATCATATCTATATGTGTGCAAACGACTAAATTTTAATTTAATAAAAAAAACAGAAATTTAAAAGATAATGCACATTTTAATAACGTCTTCATTGATTATTTGAGAAATTTCAATTGAATTTTTACCGATTTAATTTACGCGAAGTTATGAGGTCCATCGCTAATGGCCCTCATATTTCTATTTAAAATTCAAAGTAAATTCACTTAGAAATTTCATGCATGTAACTCATCAAAGAATCAACAATTATTTTCTGTTTTGATTTTTAATTATATATGATTAGGAGTATAAAAAATTTGAAAATAACGCAGAGAGTGGTAAAACTTACCATAACTACGATTTTTATTTATTTTATTCTTTTACCTTTCAATAAGTCTATGAAATTCATTTAATGCAATATCAGTTATTTATAATTGTTTCTTTGTACGGTTTATTTCAGAACATTTTATTTCTTTATACAAGTTTTTTATTATTTTATAAGCAACTAAGTATCCACATATGTAGATTAAGAACCAAATGCCTTTGCATTTTCTTAATTACTTCTTCAATAAATAAATATATTATTTACTTTATTACATAATATAACGTATATACTGTATTTTTTATAAGAGTTATTAATTTTTTACTTCAGTAAATTTCACACCGAAGTGTCGCGGGATCGAGTCCTGGTGCCATTGAAGACCTGCCGTGTAGAGGAAGTCGAGGCACGTTAAATCTGTTGAGGCTCAATGTCCTCCCGTTGGTGTTGTGCGGTAATTTGTAGAGGGAATAACCAGCTCAAGCATCATCCTCATCTTTTGACCGTGGTTCAAAATTACGAGATCCGTCGTGACCATTATGTATACCAGTAGCGCACACAGGAATTTTTCAAGGGGGGGGAGGGGGGGTCCGGCGAAAAAAATCAATTCTTGTAGCATGCTCCTTTTGATTTTGTCGATTTTCGGGAACAAAACACAGTAAAAAATTAATCATTGAATAAATAATTAGCATTAATTAATAAAATTAATCATTAATAACAAATACATAATTAAATTTTACGTACTATATATTTAGAATTATAATCAATCGGAAAAAAACCCAAGGGCTTTGGGGGAGGGGGGTCCGGACCCCCAGGACCACCCCCTTGTGTGCGCCACTGATGTATACGTATGTCCTCTGACTAAGGATTTTCCTTTGTGGTCTCTCCATCTCAAAATTCTAAAATAACCTTGTTTCCAATCTATCATTAGAGAAACCCTTCTATTTACTCTAAACAAAAATCATGTGTTAAAATTGTCTATATACAATCCGGGATGAAAGTCCTGAGATGGGATTGGATAGATACTCTTATGTGGTCACAAGCGTTTTTTTCTTTTTTTCCTTTCCCAAAATGTTTCCTGTCTTTTTCTTTTTTACCTTCTTTTTTTTTCATTTTATATTTTTATTACTTTTGATGTACTAGCAAGACTGCTCGAATAATGTATCTTCTTTTTCCTTCTTTTACCCTTTATGTTTTTTATTATTATTTTCAGCTTTGTATATTTGTACCTTTCAATTACATATGTATTTCATTTCATTTACCTTTAATTTGTAATATGTTAATTTAATGTGTGTTACAGTAAAAAATGCAAACTAAGATTTTGTTTAATAAAGATTGAACGCGGGGGTGGTTGTTTCTCGGGGGATCGTTTTGAAGCTCTAAACCCCTTTCAGGTGAGCTCGGTTCCCTTGGACATTCCGCCAATAGCACTCTTTTAATATTACGCTCACTCGCATACACTCGGTAAATTTCACTGTATTTTTGTTCCTCTTTCAAAAATCAGATATTTTTTTCACTGCTCTGCCAATAACAAAACATTCCGTGACTAAACTGTTTTCGAAATATCCTTGTGCTCGGGAAGTTCCTTTTCTAACATCCTGAATAACTCCCACTCCAATTCCGATACAGCTCTTACAAAATATAACAAATTATTCCATCAAACCTCAAAAATTTCATCATTTCATTTCACTTTCGAAAAATGACTCAAAAAGGTCAGACGATAGCCTGAAAACAAGAAAAGGCGAGTTGAAATTAAAAAAGAAACACGTTCAGAAATCGGAAGCACGTTCGGAATGTAATCTTCGGATTTCCCCCAAATGATTTAATTCGAGAAAGGTGGACGGGCAAGGGGTGGCCAGTAGTATTTCTTATGACCCAGATAACATCCACAACGCGTTCCTTGTGTCCTTGGCTTACTTTATCCAGTTGAATCGTCGACGAAAATATTTCATTGCTGAACGTTCTTGCACCTTCTTTGTTTCACTAAGCCTTTTGTGTGTGTGGTTTTCATTTTTTTACCTTTTGTTCTCCGGCGAAGATCGTAAATAATGAAATGAGAGAAGGGAAAACAAAAATAACTAAGGTCCCCCTTTTCTATGTTTTGATCAGGGCATATATATATGCAATTTCTAATATATTTTGTGTGAAAGACAAAAAATAATTAGAATACAAAAGATTAAAAGGATAACTGAAATTCCGACAACAACAAAAAGATAGATGCTGCAGTATTTATGAACTTTGTAAACTGAGGACTATACTATAAAAAAGTGAGGTTTAACCAGGTTTATGGCTAACCAACTTTCTCTCTTTCTATTAATAAAACTGAGTGTAACCCTATCGAACAGTGGTCTTCTAATTTAGTAGACTCACGGAGCCCTTGAAATTAGAAGGTGTTTTCGGGTAGCCCCATCCAAAACAAAAAACACAAAAAAATGCCCCTTAGAAGTATATACTATCTTAAAATAATATTTGAAGTAGATCAACATGTTATAGGAATTTTAATCCTTTATCTACCGCATTATGATTTACTGCAGTTTTTTTCATGCAATATTTTTTTTGAATCCCTACATTGAAAATTAAGAGATATACATAAACAAAATACTCAACTTTGGGGAATTTAATCCGTTATAGCTAATTAATCAATTAAAGATATTCAACTGTACAATTAATTATATACACAGTTCACTTAAAATAAATAGTCAAATCGTTTCCTAAGGTCTTCATCATCATACAAAAAAAAAAATAAGACACTTAACTTTTACATTAACTACTGTTTCGAAGCAAAAAATGACAATCTTCACAATCCGCTGAAAATGTCGTCAGCTGAAAAGCAATTTCTGTTATAAAACTATTCGCCTTTTCCGCTAAAATACTCATCATAGAACCCATGCTGCCATATGTATTGGAAGAGTGGATTTCAAAGAATATTCCTGCTAAGTATCGTCAGAGTATTCGTAAAAATGGTTATTCTATGTCATTTTAAAGTAAGTGGTACTTATAAGTACCCTCGGTAGATAAAGGGTTAAGTAAAAACAAATAAAAGTTATTGCATTTTTTATTAAAATATTTTAGCATAATATGTTAATGTAATTTACTCATTAATGCATGCTCTAGGTGCCATTTACCATTGCATTATATTTAACAACTGGGGATATGTGTTTGCATTTTTTTCACAAACTATTGGAATCTAGGGATATTGACTCTAGTCGCACTTCATACTCTGCGTTAACTTGCTTTTTTTTTAGTTGCCACGTATACACTGAGAAATATTTTTGACTTAAATATATTGTTCAGAGTGGTATTAAAATGTTTATAACTGTGAGAGAAACTTCTGCGCAATCTGCAAATTTGCAACCCAAAATTTAGGAGCTGTTCTTGCTTAATTTTTTATTGACTTGCACGCGTCAAATCTGTTGATATATCGATAAGTGATAATTTATTGATAATCTTCTTCTTTGCAAATCCTTCTAAATTTTCTATTCATGTTTGAAGCACGTGACTTTTAAGAAATTTAAGGTTTTGTTTTTTCCGTAAAACATTTTATATTTATTATTACTAGCAAACTGTCTTGAACAATTTGATCTTCTACAAAAAGTAAAAATTTATTTAAATTGTGGCGTTTTGAGAAAGCAAATAGTGATCCCTTGCGAAACCCCTGTCAAAGTTCAAGGAACCCCAGGGGTAGAATGTCTCTACTATAGTACATAAAATGGAAAGAAGTTTTTAATCTATGGTTAATAAAAGAATTAGAAAACTAAAGAAGCATTCGAAAATGCTCATGCACACATATATTTATATAAATATAGCAAAACGCTCAATTTTTTTCGAAATACTTCGTGTCCCAATAATTCAAAGTCTTTAATTCATTTATTTTAAATTTCATTTCTTTTTTGTTAAAGAAAGAATAACCACCAAATAATTTTGCTGTTACTGTGATTCGACGTTACTTTGTATTTCTTTCTTATCCCGTAAATATTTATTACATCATATTGTAAAATTTTTTGTTAAACATGAAAGGTCGAACTTTGTCCGCGTACGAATTTTCTGCAAAATCTCGAATTTTTATTTGGTAATATTCTTGAATTAAATTTAAAAATCAGATTCCAAAGCAAATAGAATGTAATGGTGTTTATAAATAATCAAAATCGAACTGAGATTTAAATTAAAATGAGAAAAAATTTAGTCATTCTCATCGATAATAAATGAATTCTACTTGTGAATAAGTTTTGAAAAAAAAAAAAAACTGTTGAAAAATATACCTGCATTTGCTGCAGAATTTTCAAATTTTCATCAATTGGCTAAATTCACATGATGGTCACATGATAGATGCCATCATGTGTCCTCCATTGAATTCAAAACTGACAGATTTGTATGTCTTCTTGTACTCATAAAATCCGGGTAGAGTTTCAAACATGATAATTGGGTAAACATGTCTGTGTTAAGTTCTTCAAACGGTTTTTCAAAATAAAAAAATATTTAATATTATAATTATGTTTACCTTTGTGCTTTATTATTGTTAACTAGAATATAATTTTTTAAGAAATTTTTTACAAAATTTAAAAGTTAGCAACAGTGATAAGACAGGATTGGCTGGAAATATATAATTGTGCATTTATCATGTAACTATGACGTCACGTAAATTTAATCCACTGTATTTATTAATGGAAAATTTAGCATTATATTAGTTAATAATTAGAACAAATAATCTGGTATTTAACTATTTTCCAAATTAATTAAAAACTGCCTAAAGCTACATTAAGAGTTTTTTTTTTATTTACTATATACTTTTAAATAAATTTTAAATTTAAAAATGATATCCACTGAACTTCTTCGAATGCCCTTTAATGGTTGGTTATTATACAAAAATATTTTAAATTCAATTTCCGGGATCGCAAATAAATAGCTAGAAAATATATAATGAACCCCATTAGCATTAATAAATAATTCTTTAATTCATTACAATCCGGTATTCTTTTCTTTAAAACCTTTAAAAACTGGTCATGATAATGAGACAACACCATATGAAAGAAAAAATCATTAGTATAACCTTCAGGAATACCCATTAAAATACGTAAACAAATAAATGAGTTGCATCAACGTTTGATACATTTTTATCATAACAAAGATCATAAACCTCAAGCAGAAGGTGATTCATTTTCGTCCTATTGACCCGTTTCATGTAAAAGAAGATGCGAATACCGGTAAGGCGAAAAGAATCGAATACCATCCATGCAAATTCGAATTCTTAAGGTCACAGTTGTGGGCAAACAGAAAAGCCGCGCAGAACGGATCTCCAAAATAAAAACAAATTTGCCGCAGACGATACTTTATGGAATTAGGACGTGAAAAATCTCACAGCTTTTTCGAATGGATTGGGCAACTTCAGACCGACACGTGATAACGGTATTCCGTGGCTTTTTTGACTGGCGATGGATACTTGAAGATGGATACTATTTCACTTCACTTCACGGTGGCCGACTTTTCTGGAACAATTTCACTGCTCTCGGTCGTCTGCACTTTTCTTTCGAAACCTTCTCTTTCGATTTCATAACGAATGAGGTCAAAATCTCACCCACCCACAAGGCGGTGTTCGAATTGAGTTGGATAGATTCAGCTTCCCCCATCAACGGAAGCTAGTTAAAACTTAAATGTGTGACGTCAGGGTTTAGTAATTCGAAACCATTTCGCCACTGGAATGCGTACTTTTAATTTCACTTCCAGAAAGAAAAGAATTGCAATTGTTTACAACGGCGGAGAAACAATAGGAAAGCAGCATAGAACGAAACGGAATGCTCTTTTTCTTTTGGAACGAGTTTTACGACGAGCGTTTGTCACGGACCTTCAGCTTTAAGGATCTCTCGAGTTTCAGAATTTCTCAACTTGATGAATAGTTTAAATCGAAGAAGATTTAGAACGTAGATGTGCAAGGTTTCGATGAAATCGATTACGATGGAAAATATTAAAATGGAAATATCTAAATAAGAATATTAGGGTAAATCGTATTATACAAACGTTTGCATATGAACAATTTTACACTTAAATTGATATTTCTGTTAATGCTTTGATAAATAGAAATATAACTTAACAATAAAATCATTTTGTATTAATCTTTAGGTTGGTGTATTACCTTTATATGCAAATAAAAATGAATTATTTGCATTTGTCTGAATAATTTTACTTTAATATACGTAGATATTAAAGCAAACTTAACCTTATTTTACTTTCCTAGGTCAGTGTCTATAGGAAATATAATAATTTTGCTTCTTGGCCCATTGACTTTTCTTATCACAATTGGTCTCAAATTCTCAGTTATATTTCTCAAAGTTTCAACTTACTATATTCTGTGGTATATTTAATACTAAATCATTGGTCATTTGTTTTATGATATGATACAGATACCTATGTTAATTCTAATATGAAATGGATCATTTAAATAAAAAATTGATAAAAAACTTTCACCCTTAAAAAACATAAGAAACATTAATCTTACTTCTCCTAGAGCATTCACAAAAAAATAATTATTATAATAATAACTTATAAGTAATAATTTATAATAATTAATAATTTTTATTCATAACATTTTTTTAAGTGACATCGATCGAATGTTTGCCTCATATCGAGATATCTGCCTATGTTGGGTGACAAGTATTCTAAAATACGATGCGATTAGCAACTTTATGTTATTTTATTGGTGTTATTGACTTGAATTAATGAAAAATACCAATAAGGAAATTATATTACAATTTAAATTTATTAAAATAAGTTACTACAGGTAAAATTTGATGAAAAGTACTGATATTCAAAACACTTAACGTGGAATTCAAAGCCATATATTTAAATCATTGTTTTACACACAGCATATTTAACACAGTTATAAAGACAATGAACTAAAATTGGTTCTCTTGTATTTCTTCCAAATGGAAAAGAGATTTGGATACTGTCTGATATATAGTAGAAGGGCAATACAGCACTTGTCCAGTTGGCAAAGTGTGAGAGATAATTTTGGAGTGTCAATACTCAGCAAGTTAAAACGATTTATATATATAAATCTACACACAATGTATTTGCCTGTTACTTGTTCTTGTTTTAAAGTAAATCCTTTTTGATAATAGAAATATCCTTTACATTAAAATAGATTTATATTTTATCAAACAGTTACAGCTGATTTTACTATAATAAAATACTTTTTTTAATAAATTCCGAATTGCATTACGCATTTCCTTTACTATGGATGGTACATGATTCTTTGTGTGTGTGCGACTTTCATTTCTCTTCCTCCTTTTCTGTTTGGAGTGCCCAAAAAGCAAGAGGCAGTCAGAGATGTTTTTTAAAGTTTAAAAAAAATGTTCAGGATGGTTAAGATAAAGGGCAATGTATACTTAATCGTTTGCGAATGACAGCACAATCGAATTTCAACAATAGGTAAGAAAAGATCAATTCAAAAGGAAACGGTGACTGTAATATTTTAAACAGTATTTGATCATTGCATTATTATATTATATAAAGATTATTATATTATCTATGCCTGTAAACATGAAAAATAATAAAAACAATAATAATAATTCATTCTGTTTTCAATTTTCACTCCAATAAATGTTTTTTTTTTCTTTTCAAATCTGATATAAAGGGACATATTTTTCCGAAGTGGCCCGCAAGTTCATTTGGGTTGGACACCCCTGATTAGAGGGAAATGAGATTGCGGATACTTCCGGCAAGGCTGACGCTTGCGAGGTACCAGAGCCGTCAGCACCCCTCACCTTTTTGGAGATTTTCTCTAGAACTAAACACCAGAAAAAGCCCGCTTGGGTTGTCCCCCCCCCCCCAGAGAACCATTGGTATCAGTGTTCTCGTCCTGGAGGCTCTCTCGTTCACGGTTTTAAAAGACAGGATCAAACTCTTCTAGCCCACTTTCGAAGTGGCCATCTTAAATCTTTGAAATTTTCCGAAGGATGCAAGAGCTTTGAAATGCGCACGAACTGTTCTGAGCCGGCCTCGCCTGCTCACATCCTCGAATGCCTAGGGCTCACCAAGCAGGATTTAGCAGACGATCCCTTGCTGGTGTTGGATTTTTCGAAAGTGTACGAAGTCATGGACCTGGTCTAGCATTGCTGATCAATTTGGCGTGCAGCATCATGAACTAAAATCTAAAACATATTTGCAATTACCAAAAAGTTATGGCTCATTGCACATTTTCTTTTAGAAAATTTTATAAAATGCATGGTGTTCGTAAAAATAAATTGTTAAAAATAAAAAATTTATTGATGCTAGAACTAAATGCTTAGTTCATTGCCTTTATCATACTTTAAAGAACATGTATACAAAATATGAAAGAAATACATTAGTAATACCATCTTCATAAAAGGCATTTGAAGTTTTGATTCTTATTTTACCAAAATGATACTTAATATCAGATATTTAAAATTTACCACTTTTATGGCAGAGACCTTCCTCGTTCTCTATCTTATAGAAATTTTTGGAGTTTACTCCTTAAGAATCGATTTTCATATAAAGCCCCCGGTATGGAAATATTATGAGTGAAATTTGTTCAAGCGTTAACAAAAATGCGTTAGGCTACGTTCTGCGCATGCGCCAAGTTGCTGTCGGGAGGAAAAGGACTACTTTTTCGTCTTTTTTAAAATTATGATCATTCTTTTCATACCGAAATCAGACAAAAAATAATTACAGAATCGGAAAGATCACTTATTTCGTCACGATGTGGTATAAATTTATTTACAAAACAACGAAATTTTGCATTTTTTACGATTTTTTTTAAAAAATGAGTCAATATCGACGCGTTTTTATGAAAAGAGTTTTTCAATCGTTCTGTACGGATTTCTTACCACAGTAATGTATCAAAATTCTGTACTAAAAAAGTTCATACTTTGTTCTCTTAGAATCAATTATTTAAAATAAAGAATGTTAAAAACTTTTTTTTTCTTGCGATTTTTCAAAAAATACTCAAAATTCTAACTAAACATTTAATAACTCCGTTATTAATAAAAATAATCACATAGAACCCCCCCTTTTTTCCAAGTGTCAAATGTTGCTATCCGTGTTTTGTGCTAAGATTGAAAAAAAATTGCTTAAAATTTACGTATTTTTTTTTTAAAGTTTTTGTATTTTTCGTCTAATACCCTTTTTACAAGAAAGCATTTAAAACGGTTTTCTTTCTTACATTTTTTGTTTAAAAATTACGGTTATTTGTCATCTATGTAGGAAATTTGGAAAGCATATTTTAAAAAAACAAAGCCCTCAAAAAAATAATTAAAACTTTTAAAAAAATTCTCAAACTACGTTTTTAAGCGTTTTAGCGTAATTGGCGTCTAAAACCGGTTTCCGAGCCAAGCGAGATTGATTGATTGAATATTAACGTCGCACTGTTCAGCTACACGAGGGCTTTTGACGACGCACCACGTAATTTTGAACCATGGTCAAGTGACGTGGACGACACCTGAGCTGGCCCGAGCCAAGCGAGACTTCATGCCTTAGCTCTTTTGACAAAGAAATTGACAATAACAACTAAAAATCACCAAATCTGGCGGAATGCGAAGCTGATCGCGCAAAAAAAAAAAGAGCTGCCAGAGAAAAGTTTCATAAACTCAGCATGACTGATACCAGAGGGTTACCATACGAAATTATTTTCGCTGTGGGTAAAATCTATGTGATAACTGCAAACATCGACGTTACTGATAGTTTAGCCAATGGTGCTGTAGGTAAATTGTTATACTTTGAGTTGGGTGATTAAAATAGAGTTCTGCGGGTTTGGCTCCTACTTTCAAACGGCGTTGGAGTTAAAGCACGAGAAAAAGTGGCTGGTTATGCAAATGCAAAAGGAATCGGTAGAGAATTGTCTCCTATCAACCGTTTCCTATCTGCGTCAGCTCCTCTCAACCGAAATAGATCGATTAATACTAAAAGAAATCGTTTCCTATTGAAACCAGCCTGCTTCTTGACAATTCACAAATCGCAAAGAGGGACATTTGATGAAATTGTTTACAAATACAGCAAGGCACATTCACAACCTTTGGTCTACGTAGCCATATCCAGGGTCACGGCTCAAGGACTTCATATTGTGCCTACTGATGGAAGTCAACGTTTTTACTACGGCAGACGAAACAAGGAAGCGATGCTTCCATTACGAAATGAGTTTACCAGGCTTTCTGCTGTCCATCTTACTACAATTGATCCAATTATGATCAATAAAATGAATGGAGGGCTAATGATTATCTTTCCTCTCAACTGTCAAAGTCTCCGGGCAAATGCACGTGATCTCCGTGGTAATATTGTGCAAAAAGCATACATTTTTTGATGTTATCAGAAGCAGAGCTTCGCAATGAGGAATTATTTGAAATTGAAAATTTTAAACGCATAACACAGTACAGACGACCAAGTATTAATTGTGGGCGCTGGGTCGCCATCTATCAAAACGTGCACGATTCATTACATAAGTTTATTGGCAATCATGATGATTTTTAGAGAAGAAAAACCCAGTACGTTAATCAAACTAAATCTAATTAGGGGGATAGATATATGTTCCGTGAGATGCACTTTACCTAACGGTAAACCCATTGTTGTCGTCACAGTGTATATTTCTGTCAATCGGAATGTGACTGACATTATACATCATATCCACGAGACATTATTAGCATATACAGAAGGTGGTTCTAAGCTACTGGGGAAACAGTATCATGTAATTCCACTCATACTTGGTGGAAATATCAATATTGATTTCGATAAAGATGAAGGATCGAGATTAGTATACTTTTTAAAATCAGAGCTTAATTTGGATTTTGTTTCTGGTAAGGCTCTGTGGACGACTAGGTATGGTACAACCATTGATGTGATGTTTTCCGATTCGTAAATCACATATCTACCGACGTTCACGTATCATACTTTAGTTATTACAAGCCTCTTGTCACAGTGATTAATAATGGCGAGAGAATGTAATTAATACTCACAGTGATATTAATAGTGAAGTAAACCAACCTTCTTAACAATGTACTCATGTACTATGAGTAACATATATTTATGTAGCATAATTGTATATATATATATATATATATATATATATATATATATATATATAT
>BMAV01022307.1:11408-25387 GCA_019973955.1 Trichonephila inaurata madagascariensis | reverse complement strand
GTCATGATAGTGAACTGGAAATCCCATTTTGATTGAGCTTTGTACAAATTTGTTTTTTTCCATCGTCGAATAGAAGCCACTTTCTTTAATATGAGTTCTTCAGCACTTCTAGCACTTTGACCGGCCATTATCTTCAAAATAGCATCAACTGGAGAAGAATAAAAAAGAACAATCAATACACAAAGTAAGGTAATTTCAGAAAATTGATAGAATTTTGAAAATAATTGAAATAGATGTAATTACATACAGCCCATATGCAATAAATAAAAGATAAGCAAAATTAAGATAAAGATTAATTTTTTAATCAACAATAAAGCTTTCAATGATTTTTTCCCCATATCATAACGAGGCATCTCCGGAAACTAAGTACCGTTTTGTTTTACAGCAACCGTTTAGTATCGCATTCACCGCTTGCGCATACGTGTCTCTGGTTGATTGTCAGCCCAGTTACGCTTTTACAGCCATATTGTGTTATTTTTACACGTGTTAGAAAGCGTTCAAAATGTTTAAGACGATTGCAGACCCTCCCCAATTGTAAAGTGCGTTCTGTCATCCGTTTTTTGAATGCAAGGAATGTTAAATACTATTAGGAAAACAAAGTACCTGAAAGTGTTTCTACTAAGAGATCATCTGTAGAGTTAGGAGAACGAGGTCACACACAAGAACACTTAAGGATTTTAAGAAAATTTAGTCTAAATTCAGTTAGCTCTGTTATCCCATTGCTGCTGTTATTCATACAATGTGAAGAAAATGTTAAATGCTATAACATTAACTTTTTCAAATCTTTTTTTTAAAAAATTCTAATGGGCTGCGGATTAGAGTTTTTCCATTGCAGACCTAGTACATTCCCCGGAAGTTGGTATCTCACTATATGGGAGGATCAGCGCAGATAATTTTAAAGCCCAGTTTCCTCCCTAGAGGGAAGCACCTGAGCTCTGACGATGCGAACCTGTACTAGGATTTACTTTTGCCGAGAGCATCTGAGCAAAACAGACACTCTAAGGAACTTTTACATGCCGTATAATCATTCGGCATGGCAGCTGTCGATTTTCTGCATCATGAAAATCCACCAACTTGGGCCAGGGTCGAACCCGCAATCTTGGGTGCAGTAGGGCAGCGGCAAACCAACCACGTTACCCAGCCGGCACTTTTACAAATCTTTGTCAGCTGAGAAATGTCCATGTATGAAGAAATTTGCAGAGAAATCATTCTTTATATTTGAGAGCAAATTTTTCTTGCATGAAGGTCAATAAGAGTAAATATAGATCCAAGTTGGTTGACATAAAACTCGTAGGCTGTGATTAGAATTTAAACTAGTAGTCTCATTCCTAGTTTAAAAAAAAAAATGGTAAAAAAATATGATAAGGTACATTTGTTTCCTCAAACTGATTCTAATATTAAATGTGCTTGCAGTTATAGATGATATGAAAAATAAGCACAATAAATAAATTGAATAAACCTGCCACCATTTTATTTAATTTATATTTATTTTTTAAAAGCATTAGCAAGCAGAATGCAATTATTTTTAAAAAGTGTGGCCCTCCGAGTATTCTCTGCTCCCTGTTTACCAAAGATGCTTGGATCAAAAATCCTACCTTTAATTTTAATAATTTGTGTGTGGGTGTTTGTGTTTTCTCTATGTATTTGTGTTTTTAATTTATTTTTCTAATCCTCATTAACATGTATTTTTTATAAAATAGTCTTTATTCTTTAAAAATATTCGATACTAAAGCCTTAAACTAATCGTTTTCATTAAAAAAAATGAAAAAATTCCTTTTACAGCGGGAAATAAACGATAGCTAAAAAAATAATTTCCGCAGACGATAAAAAATTGACCACTGAAAAAAAAATTCTTTAATGTTTATTAATACGTATTTTTTATGAAATAATTACCGTCTTTATTCCTTAAAAATATTCGATATTAAAGTCTTAAGCAAACCGTTTCCACAGAAAAAAAAAAACTGAACAATTCCTTTTACGGCCGGAAATAAAAGATAGCTTAAAAATAGCTTCCGCAGACGATAAAAAAATAGACTACTTAAAAAAATTCTTTAATTCCTACTAATATGTATTTTTTATAAAATAATCACCGTCTTTATATTTTTGGAAAATATTTGATATTAAAGCCTTAAACTAACCATTGTCATATAAAAACCTGAAATTCCTTTTACGGCGGGAAATAAAAGACACAGCTTAAAAATAACTTCCGCAGACGACAAAAAATTGACTACTAAAAAAAATTCTTTCCTAGAAGGGAAAAAATAAACCCGACAAAGGAAAACGATTAAAAAATCGTTATGCATTCATCTGTCTGTAATCGATAACCATTTTCCTCCATTCTATACCAACAACAACAACAAAAAAAAAAAAAAACCATTGCCAATCATCAGAAATAAAATACCATTACTGTTTCAAGCCTGTGTGTGTGTGAACTCGGTTTATTTTTACAGTGGACATTTGTCTTCGAGGTAAAATCTTTACCTTTTTTCAACGCTTCATTAAACAATGACATTTCTCCTTATACATATATATATATATATATTTTTTTTTACTATCATTATCCACTTCCTTGTCAAGTTTCCTTTTTTGATTTACCAAAGTATGCTTGGCGAGTTAAATCAGATCTGAAGTTTACATCACAGGTCCAAATTCTTCCGCAGTATGGACAAAGGAAAGTAAGAATATGCAGAGCTGTCGTGCTGCGAATATTTAATAAGGAAATGAATTGTTTTAAGTACTCACTAGCACAGTTAAATAAAACTTCGACGTGTTGATTGGTGAAAAAGTATCAAACTTGCAGGGGAAAATGTAAACATACACGTAAACAAAAAGATTTGAATGAAAGGAGTTTTATCAAGATTCAAAATCTGAGGAATACTATTCGGAAACTATTGAAAGAAAGGGTTAATTGTGTATTGGCTTTCTGTTTAGGAGATTTTTTTCTTTATCTAATTATTTAAATTGATAGCGTGAGATAGAGCTCATTATAAATTATTTAGCACTGAATGACGTGATTAAAACGATTAAAGGGGGAAATTCCTGACAAAAATATTTTCACCAATATTCATCCTATGTAAAACATAATTCACAAGAAAATGATTATTTCTAAAAAGAAAAGACGGACAAAAGAGCGATTTTTTTTTAATTCACTGATCATTTTAACCGGTTAAATACGATCACGTGTTCTCCATTGAATTCAAAACTTGTACTTGTTCGACTTGTAAAATTTCAATATAAGTTCAAACTTAATAATTTAAGTGTTAAAATTCTTCAAAAAGTTTTCTTAGTTAAAAAAAAAAAGTACTATACCAGTATTTTAAATCAAGTACGATTTGTTTACCTATGTGCGTTATTAATATTGACAAATATGTACTTTTTAAAATAAAGTTTCCGCAAAAGGCAAACGCTGGTAATAGCGAAGCGCATGAATTTTGTTTGGCTGGAAACACAAATTGCATTTATCCTGACTATGACGTCACATGAATTCACGAACTGATTGGCTGGAAACACGCGATTGTCGTTGTCAAGTGACTAATGACGTCACATGAATTTAGCCCATTTTAAATTTAAAAGTAGTATTTAAAAATTTTTTTTTTCCCCAACCAATTACTAAAAACGCTTCCAATTGCTAATATATGTATATTTTAGATTAGAAAATCGAACGAAAAAAAAAATCATTCAAAAATGACAATTTATAAATACTAAAATAAAATAATTCGCCGAAGAATAAAAAAGTTTTAAGAAGAATTTTTTATATTTGTTAATACAAGCGTCAAGTTGTATATATCGATATAGGAAATAAAAAATAAAATTCATGTTAATGCCTGAGGCATGTTAATAATTATTAAAATAAGAATACCTTTTGATTCGATATCACTCGTTAAAATCATTTCGTTGATAATTATTCTTTTAATGGAATCGAGATATACCGTGATAAAAATTAACCACAAACATTTTAATTTAGCCTAGTTTGATTCTATATCACGCAAATTGGTAATATAGTCAAATGTTTATTTCTTTTACGTCTTAATTATAGAAAATAATTACTAACACACACACACAAACAAACAAAAAAAAATATATACTTAATTTAAATTAGGTTTACCTTTAACACTTAGCATAAAATGTAAACTTCCTTATTACTAACAATTATTGCAATTAAAAAAGGATAATACATAATCTGCATCATAAAGAATAAGATTCCTTCCATGCTAAAAAAATTTGAACGATTATTAAGATTCAAAATAAAAGAGATGTGTGTGTGTTGATGCTCATACAACGAAACTGTACTAACACAAAAACTGAAAACAAACAAAAAATGAGTACTTTTCAAATAATTTTCGAATGATAATTATATGTGGTCTAAAGAGTTCTTTTTGGAAGAAGAAATCTGAAAAATTCACATATATCTTAAACTGATACTTAAATTTCGTCAATATATTTAAATAGTTAAGATTTTACTTAGTAATGTTTCATTCGGAGCATTGATTTTTTTATGTCAATACTTATGGTTCAGCAATTAAGAGAAAAAACTGAGCAGTAGAATTTTTACAGTAAATTACTCATCAATATGTTTAGCTAAAAAAAAAAAAAAACGAAAACTTTTCGGAAACCTGTCTGAAACTAACAGGGCGTGAAATTTAAGAATGTCCTTCTAGACAAGTGAAAAAAGTATTTGAATCATTCAATAATTATACGTTTACGTACACAACATAATAAAAGGCAAGTACACAATTTTTAAATTCAAAAGGCAGCCTGTGGGCGGCATATCTAGTATATCTTCCAAAAGTGAAATTTTGCATATATTCTCAAAACTGACAGGAATTCGCTTTGAAAATCTAACGGTTGCCACTAATAGTTCATCAACCGGAATTTCCAATAATTACGCTATTAACAGCTGCAAAAGTGCACGGAAAATTTGTGGGCGATATCCGAAAAGGTTCCTTTTCTTTCACTTTCTCTTCAGCCAAGGTCATTGTCATCCAAGATTCAGCTTTTCCGGTGTATTCGACCTTGCCGAGGTGGGATTTTTGAGTTCGGGCTATAATAACACACGCCTACGACATCGAAGTAAAATTATTCAAAAAGGGAATTTCCTTTGGCATCGTAGGGGAAATAGCGACGCATTTTTTACCCTATTGATTCAAGAATTTACATTTCTGCTTCTTGCTTTCAATTCACGAGTTCTCTGTAGTGTCTACATTACGATACTTAAAGTTGACAAGATTGAAGTTTTAGAGCCCAGAAGAAAATAGTGGGCAGTTAATATTTTTGCTTACGCAATTTAATTATAAAACACTGAAATATAAAGACCTTAAGGCTATAACCATTATTACCATTTACAGTTCCCAAGATAGAACTACTATGAAATTGTCTATGCCAGGGGTCGGGAAACCGCTGTTCTTTGAATAGTCAGTTGCAGCTGATAAGACTTGCAGCTATATGAATTATTAAAAATTAGTTATATCTACCAAAAATCATTGGTTTCTTTTCTCTTTCCCCTCTATAATTATCTGTTGAAAAGGTTTGCCTTATCTGCGTCTAAAATTAAATTTTGCACTGACTTAAATTTATGTATCAAATCCTTCTTTATTGACAGTATTGAGAGAATCAGCGGAAATATTAAAACTAGTTCTAAAGCAGTAAAAGCCTATTTATTAGCAGAAATATGCTACCATGGGATGACACTTCTCTAAATGATTTCCAACAATGTTTGCTTATTTGCATACATGAGTTAGGGAACACTCTTGAAATTAAGCATAAACATACATCAGAAGTGACAAAAACACATTCCATATTGTAGGCATGTTTAAGTGTTAATCGAAAGAGAGTTGAAATGATTTTTATAAGCAGGAACAATGAAAGTCAATTTTAATTATTGGTGTAAACGTGAAATTTCAGAATAAAGTTCCAACGGTGTCATGCGTAGGGACATTTTGTCACACCTCCAACATTATGATAGTTTGCCATTCGTTGTTCTTGCACTTAGTCACGGAAATAAAAATATCTTCGAAAGATGTTAAGTTTTGGAAGGAATGGAAAATGTTATTTTGCTTACAGATTTATTTAAATGTTGTAAAAGAAAATGTTAATGGGAGTGCAACAGTCTCGATCGCGAGCGCTATCGAAGCTCCCTTTCCCCTCCTGCGAGCACGTATGGCTCTTTGTGTAAAAAGGTTCTTTGATACCTTTTAGTTATCTTGTTTTCCTTACAACTTGGCTCTTCTCTACAAAGTTTGGCGATCACTAATCTATGCAAGCCTTCTTCTTCTACATAAAAAGAATGTAGAATGATTCCCACACATATAGTGTGATTCCCTTTTATTAATTTTTAAACTTGACGACTGAATAGTTGACCAGCTAGATGTCAAGCAAACTAAATGAAGTTCAAGTTGTTACTCTGTCTATGTTTCAGTAAACAGGTCATTTTTAAGGCTAGTTGTCTGTCACGGTTAAAGTCCTCTGAGGTTTCCAGGTGTGTGGGCCAACAAACATTACTCGAGAGGCATCTTTTTTTCCAAGAATGGTTCGTCAAGGTTATACAATAACTAAGGATATACTGAAAGCACATTAAAATGTTTAGAGAATGACGAACCTGAGAGAAAAACACCCCAAAAAAGCAGTTATCACCCTATTGATTGATTGTTTATTTATTGTTGTTGCAATTACAAACAATTGAACGGGACAAGAAAGTGGCCTCTTTCTGCAAACACTGCCACGACACAGAGCTTAACGCAGAACATCTTTTTCCCTGTTCTGCCATTCTGGCAAAATTGCAGCGCGTTAGCAATGACCCCCGTCAAGACTTATACGAAGATAACTGCATCCAGATTGCCGATGCTGTCTATAGGAGCTTTGGCCCTAGTTTATTGTAGCCCCCACCATGACAAGACACCAACCAATTTCAAAGAAAATAAGGTTAGCAACAAACTTCGTAATTCTGAATCCTGATTAAGAGACGAAAACGCATCTTGAGCTGTCCTCTTTGTTCTAACTTCCATATTATGCCAGCATGAGAACTTTGGGCCCCGATAGATTAATCATATACGAAACCCGCTAAATGGCGTGTCTTTAGCGGAATCATGACTTGAACATAAGGTTGGACTGAAACACCGTCGGTTACGCGCGTGGCCATGGCCATTTGGTTATCTCGGCCCACCATGTGGCTTTGGCCCACATGTGCTTGCAAGAATGTTGTTCAGTAGAGTCCCAAAAACTCGGCCGAGTGTGTGAAAACGCCAGATTATCGAGAAAAGGATTAAAAAAGAATAAGTACGAGTGTTTACTCAGAAATTATTGTACAGCACTTGCATGCATTGTTTGCTCCACGCGCGGAATACAACAGAAAATAAACGACCAAATACTCTTGAACAAAGGAAAATAACGTACTTCATTAATAGAATATTTACTACATGAATATATGAAAATTAATATCGTCGGCCTAATTATCAGACTGCATAACTCCACCGGTGTACCTGATTTGATATAGGACTGCAACGCGCCAAGCGCTTTTTGGCGCGATTCCTTAATCGCGCCAAGCAGCGGTTGTTGTCGGGTTACATGGAATCCAAGATGACGGCCTAGCGTTTTCCTTTTGTTTTGTCTATTTTCCTTCCTTCCGAAACTAAAAACTTTCGAATGACATTTTTATTGGGTTGGAGGGAAAGTTCTGTCGTATTTTAAATAGGCAGGTGATTTATGTTGCAAATAAAAAAAACATCTGGCTAGTGAGTCATTCGGATTTTTTGTTTTTGTTTTTTTTAGATGCTGTATAATATAAAAAGAGTCCTTTTTTACCGCTTATCATTTACTTGTAATATTTAAAGTGAAAAACGTGTCAGTGGATAAAGTGCATTTACGACACTGCATTTTGTATGAATTCCAAAAAGGAAGCAACGCATCGGTTGCATGTAAAAATTTATGTAGATATTGTAAATGTTCGTACTTGTCAAAGATGATTTAGCAAATTTCGTTCCGGGGAACTGAGCCTCCAAGAAAGTAATCGATCTGGATGACCATCCAAGATCGATAATGATGTTTTGCGATCCATGTTGGAAAATAATCCACATTTAACAAGTCAAGAAATTGCAGAAGAGTTTGGCATTCATCATACAACTGTTGGAGATCACATTAAATCTCTTGGATTTGTGTTAAAGTGAAGTGTTTGGGTTCCACATGAATTAACGGAAAAGAATTTGTCTGATAGTGTAAGAATGTGTTCATCACATCTGATTAGACACAATGTGGAGCCGTTTTTGGACAAGCTGATTACTGGAGATGAAAAGTGGATTCTTTACGAGAATATTAAGAGAAAAAAATCTTACTGCAAACCAGGAACATCATCTGCAACAGTTGCAAAACCAAGTATCCATCAACGAAAAGTACTGCTTTGTTTGTGGTGGAACAGGAAAGGTCCAGTGTACTACGAGTTGCTGAAACAGGGGAAAACCATCAACGCGGATCTCTACTGCAATCAATTGGATAAAATGAATGCAGCTATCAAAGAAAAAAGGCCAGCATTAGCCTCCAGAAAAGGAATAGTGTTCCACCACGATAACGCTCAACCACATACTGCAATGGTGACACAACAAAAACTGAATACGTTAGGATGGGAAGTCCTTGGTCATTCACCGTATTCACCTGACATTGCATCATCTGATTATTACTTATTCAGAGCTCTGCAAAATTATCTAACGAAAAAAAAAGTGTTTCTTTTGAAAGTGTTTCTAAGGCAGTTGCTGACTATTTTAACTCCAAGGAAGAGAATTTCTACAAAATAGGAATTTATATGTTACCTGAAAGATGGCAACAAGTTGTAACAAATAATAGAGCATATATAATTGATTAATATTAAACACATATTTTTATAAATGCATTCAAATGTTTTCTTTAAAATACGACAGAACTTTCCCTCCAACCCGATATTTCTGAAACTCAATGCAAAAACAACCATTGTCAAAATATCATAATATCGTAAATTAAATTTTCAAGTGTTTTGAAACAATGTTATTACCAATAATACCGTAAGAACTGTATTCTGAAATTTCATGTTCACACTAATAATCAAAATTTACATTGTTTTGTGACACTTTTGATGGGGGTTTATGTGCATCTCTTTCTCATATTTAATAGTGCTCTCTAACTCATGAATGCAAATAACTAAATGCTGGAAATCACTAAAGAATAATATCTTCCCAAGGCAGCATTTCTACCAATAAATTAGACTGTCACTGCTTTAAAACTAATTTTAATGTTTTCATTGATTCTCCATGCACTTTGTCATTGGAAAACAATTTAATACAGAAATCTTACGTCAGTAAAATGTTTAATAATATAAGATAAATCTTTTCAACAGATAATTATAAAGGAAAAAAGAGAAAGGAAAACAATAACTTTTACTAGATTATTACATTTTTAAAAATTCATACAGCTAGAAATCTGAAACCGTCCTTACAAAGAGCCCCCCGCGAGATTTGCCGACCCCTACTTCATAATGACAGATACAACCGGTATTCTATCGACAAGACTTTATGAAAACAAATAAATAGGGGTACCTAATGTATTTTTTTTTGTCTCATAAGTATAATTAAAAAATTTCGAGACAATGAATCACACACATCAAAACCCTAAAATCACAAGCACAGATTTGTGGTTTTTCATGATTCATTGAAGATCCTTCCGATTAATTACAGATATCCAAATGACCCTCGAGTTAGATGACCCCTCAGATTACTTCAAGGTTTGTGAACAGACTAGATTTTCCTGCCGATGGGGATTTTCCTGTCAAACGTAGGGAGAAATGACATCACTAGTTAACACCTACCCGATCTTGCAACAGCCGATGGCACAGCCACAGAATGCTACAAGTAGGTGGCATCAACCTAAAGAAGGGAGTTGGCGTCCAACAGAAAGAGCAAACAACGCCAAAAGAAGTTTACAACACCCACAGGTAGTAAAGGTAACGTTATAGCATTCACCCCCAAAGAACTGCCGGAAGCGTTTTGAGAGATTATTCATCTTGGTATCAAACTGTCACCTGTGACGTTTTCAGGACCAAAACCCAGCATTGTGACTGCTGGTACACACAATGAAATTAAATTCATTGCGCGGTCGATTATGCAAATGAGATGCAGTAATTACAACGGAAAGATAATAGGTAACTTCATTTAAGGAATTATAAATCCGTGAAATGTAAAGGAATGATATCGAATAGTTTTTGGTGAGAAAGTATTACCGCACCCATTAAAAATGCGGAAACTTGAACTAAGGATAGGTCAAACTGTTTCTTTTTTGAAAGGTCGTATCAGATCCTGCTGTTAAATAAATAAATATACATATTTTTTAAAACTATATAAAAGCAAAGTACACAAAGTCAACGCCTATAAAAATATTTTTACGTATTGTAGGTGTCAAAAAAAATTATATTAATTTTTTTACATACTTTTCACCAAAATGATAACTGACAAATTTCAACAAAATATTTTCATGATCAGTAGTTGTTATTCGACGGCTTCTTGAATAACAATTCGAAATAAGTATGCTTTTCAACAATATTTTCTTTGATAAATTCTCTATGAATAAATGCAACAAGATAATTTAAATCTACGATGTTTAACTTTTACTATAAGATTTGACTTCGTTTATTTTAGGAATTAATATATTTTATCTTAAAAAAGATAATTAATAATGCAAATATCCGTTACATCTTAAGTAAATGTTAATTATCCTACGGGAAACAAAAAATTGGTAAGTTTTTATTTAACTTAAATTTCTTAACCCGTTTTTTCCTATTAAGCTTAACTCCATTTAAAAAATTCATATACAGTAGAACGTCGTTTATCCGAATCAATTGGGACCGGACACCGTTCGGATAACCGAAAACCGAATGCGATCCATGCAGTATATGAAACCGGAAACTATACGAATATTGAAAATCATCCCATGCGGGAAACGGGCTTGACGAAGAAGCAAAATTGGTGCAAAATGTCGCAATTTTACCTTTATTGTGGAAAATAATCACTTATTTTTCGCTGTACCATTGTACACCTTCGTTTTCTCTCTGCAAGGTCTCTGAAAAAACTGGTTCGGATAGTTGACGCTCCGGATAATTAACGTTCGGATATACGACACGTTCTACTGTAAAATCATCATTGTAATATAAAATACGGAGAAATGCTTAGTTTATAATTAATCACCATTCCTGTGTTCAAAATTCAGATCTAATCGGTGTAATCACGGTCCTTAGAACGGGGAAAACACAATCTCACATGTGATACCGTGTTCCCTGAAGTGATCATGGTCCTAAGCGGGTTAAAGTGTAAATGACAGTTACAAAAACGATATTACAGGGAGAGACAGAAAAAATTAAAATTATTATAAAATCAAGTTTTCAAATTGATGGATTGATTCTTTGTAAACATTCGAACTCTGAAGCAGCATGCAGGTTATGGGAGGACGGACCTCATAATTTTGAACCACGGTCAAGAGATGAGGATGACATCTGAGTTAGCACCTCTTTCTCCATACTTCCGCACCACATGATCGCGTGCCAGCTGTAGAAGAGAGATCATTTTCGCGAACTTATGATTGGCGTTGACGAGTCTCGGTCAATTCAACCTACAAGCTCCCCTGAAGACTGGGACTAATGCACATTAAATCTGCTAAGGCTCAAAGTCCTCCCGTTGACATGATGTGGAAGTTTGGAGAGGGTGCCCGTAATCGTCACTTGACCATGGTTCAAAATTATGCACTGCAGCGCCATGAGCCCTCGTGTTGCTTCACACTGAAACTCAAATTAAAATGAGTCAATTGATCAACCACGCGATCGTGAGGACTTAAAAGAGTATCGACAAATTTAACGTGAATAAGTCCTTCAGCACACTAGGTCTTTACGGGCACCAGAACTCGACAGATACAACGGCCGCTACAAGTTCCTGACCATGACTACGGCTACGGTGGCGATATCAAATTACTCAATGAGCTAGTTGCTTTTTTTTCGTCGCACTTTAAAGCTGCACGAGGGTTACTGACAACGGACCTTGTAACTTTAAACCATGCTCAAATGACGAGGACGACGCCTGAGTAGGCACCCCCTCTCCTAACTACCACACCACACCAACGGAGGATGCTAGAGTCTTGACGTGCATCAGCCGCCCTCTTCAGCGGTACTACGCTCGAATTCATAACATGCCAACCATGCGCCCGTTACCTTGACCATTACGTTACCGTGGCCATCAAGCTACTCAGAAAAGGATCACTAAATTTATGATTTCGTCGAATAGAATATCGTTTACTTTTTTAAATTGAATTTGAATTCTTTCTCTTTTGTAGTATTTTTGTAATGCTTTCTGGAGAGGTTTGAGAAGAAATTTTAACATTTGATACACAGTGATTTTCAATTCTCAGAGCTGATATAAATGAGACAATGAAAACTGTCTTAATATACAGACACGCGCATTCCAAGAGGACTTCACAAAGAATATTTGCCTAGATACAATATTCGAAAATTCCTTTTTCATGACAGAAGACACAAAGATCATAATAGAAATTTTCGAGGGTATTTCCTAACAACACAAACTAAATCAGACCAAACAACGATGTTTATCATAGCATCGTTAAAAATATTATTGGATAAGCATTAAATCTTCCGCAGTTTTATTCAATTCCTACAATTATATAGTCCACTCTCTTATTATATATATATATATATATATATATCTTGTTCAAATTTTCAATCGTTAATAAAATACTTTTTGTTCATCCATTCAAGTTCAAATACATTTTTTTAAAACTTGTACTGGATGACACTTGATGTTAATACAATTTTTTCAAATATTAATTCATTAAATTTTATTTTTTAATTTTAAATTTATTCTACGTTATTTCCCACGAAGTTAGATTTATGTGCAACAGATAACGCCAGTAAGCTCTAACGAAGTAGAAATTGACTTAAAATTTTTTTTTATATATATATTATACAAGTTACGGTTAAAGTTGCCTCCGCCAAATGTCAAAAAAATCGAGTTGAAACTGAGAAATTCTTTTTCGCGTGAAATTATCTCAATACAGTCTATTCTCAATTTATTAGTAAGATAAAAAAAAGCAAGTTTTTAATACATTAACCATAACTGTAAGAATTTACACATTTTTCCTACATAAAATATGTAGCATACTTTGTTTATTGCATTTAAATGCTAAATGAATTTTTTAACTTTTAAATGAAAAATACAGTCGATATTTATTATTTCAGAATTTTAAAAGCACAGAATAGTAAATGGGTACCACATAAACAATGTTAATATTATGACTTATTTTTTAAAAAAAAATCTGAAAATTGGATTTTATTTTTGTTCTGTTTTCGGCGAGACGGTCCCAAGTAGTAGAACTACCCAAAGAAAGGCACTAAGTTTTGATATTAACTATCTAATGAATGAATTAACACAAAAAGTAAAAAAGGAGAGAAAAATACGTAATAACTCAACATATCCCACGACAAAACAAGAAACGGCCTTTAAAGGTTGTCTCAGACCTTTTTCCAAGAAGCGCGTTAGAAATGTAAAAAAAAATGAGAACAAATTTCGCAAATATATCAAAAATACAAACAAATCTTACGTTATTTATGATAAGCCTTATGGCAACAAAGGAAAAGTAACCACAGACGAGCTTCCATACAAAAAATACTGACATCATGAATAAGTTCATAACCTTTTTAATTTAAAGCCACGACAATCTGGCGTCTGGGGCCTTATTGCATAAGAAAGCGCACAAAGATAGGGATTATACAAAGGGAAAAAATTATCACACCTTATAAAGAGAGAGTCATGTAAGAACCACAACGATTTCTAGGGGCAATAAAAGCGGGCAATTGGCGTCAAGTTAAAGGACGAGCAGTGACTAATTCGCAACGCCAGCCCATGGGATCAAATATGGGTGTGAGCATTGCGTATGGTGAGAGATGTTATAATTCGGTACAGGTAGAG
>BMAV01022306.1:0-85817 GCA_019973955.1 Trichonephila inaurata madagascariensis | reverse complement strand
TCAAGCCAGAGCAAAATGCACTCAAAGAAATGAAGCTACACCCATCCTAATAGTAATACAATCACCTGGAAATTTCCAACACACATTCTTTTATATCTAGTTTTAGAAATGATTAGATTTTCAAAACTCTGTCATTCCTCCCTCTCGTAGTGTTTACCTCTGTCGTAGTACGCGGTTTCTGCTGAGCAAAAAAAGGTCGCATAAAACTGATAACAACTGATAAGGGTTTTTTTTTCACGTTGTTGACTTTGTAACTAGCTGGAAATATAATAAACAATGCCATCACGACACTGGCGACGAATCTTGGAACGATTGAACAATTTCGAACGTAGTCAGATAGTAGCTCCGTGCGAAGCTGGATGGTCATATCGAGCTACCAGCTGTCACAGCATAGCCACAGTTGTGCAGAAATGGTGGCAGTGATTATTATTGCAGAGAACTCTTCGGAAATAAGGAAGCTTTGGATAGCAAATTACTCGATTAGAAGGCAAGGTAAGACTATTCTGTGAATTGTCACTGTCTGCTATCCAACGTACTACAGCCTCTTCCATACCACTCGTGATACTTTGCATCATCTCACAGTGCTTAGCCATGGTTGGTCACGCCTATGGAGCCTTTTAAGATTTCTGCCTTTAGTCCTGCAACATCGGTGGAATAACTCAGAACATAAGTTCCCAAAGTGCTTCCTACGAGCCACTGGGAGCTCTTGGAACTGTTAAGGGGGTTCATGACAAATGAAAATTAACTCGAGGGTGCGTCAACAACTTTGGAGGATTGGAAAAGGTTTGATACAAAACAAAATATTTGTAATCTATTTCCATTCTTATAAAAGTTATAGTACATTAGTAGGGACATTTTTAAGGTATCCGACTACGTTCGGAACCGTGATTTTTCAAAAGCGTGTAAATGGATAATATTTATGATATTTAGCGTCACTTAGATTAGACAATGTATATAAAATTGGTTTAAAGGGATATATTACAATAAAAATTATTTAAGTACACTATTTTGACAAAAATGAACTTAGAATAACCTTTTTCCAAATGTTCTCCTTTGTAAAAGTGCTTCTATTGTATTAATATTTTACCTGTATATAGCTCAGACCTCTGTACAGAGGTCAACTAGAATTTTGAAATGCATAACTCGGAAGTCGGTTTATCCATGTTTTTCGACAACAGAGGGGAGAAATTTTAAGAAAATACGCCGATAATTATTTCAAATGGTTGTAACTCTGAAAATAATGTGTATTTTTCAAAAATCATAGTTGAGCATCTGTACGGAGGTCTGAGCTATATACGGGCAAAATATTAATACAATAGAAGCATTTTTACAAAAGGAGAACATTTGGAAAAAAGGTTATTCTAAGTTCATTTTTTGCCAAAATATTGTATTTAAATAATTTTTTTGTCATAATGTCCTTAAAACAATTTTATACATGTATTCTAATCTAAGTGACACTAAATATCATGAAAATTATAGATGTATGCGCTTTCTTAAAATCATGGTTCCGAACTTAGTCGGATACTTTAAGTGTAAAAAAATTTCAGAGAGTAAGAATTTAAAAAATTTAAGAGTAAAAAGATAAGTGCATAAATAATACAAGTAATGACAAGCGTCCTACGGTGGAAGTCGGACCTATTGCGAGTGCGACCCGTCTATGGAGATTTGTTTAAATAGGAACTAAATCTTGGCACTACATTCAACAACTTGTCTAATATAGCAGTATACAACAAATATAGTGAATGCAACAAACTTTCCCTGGATTTGAACCAAAATCAAAGCTCTATTCTTTGTATCACGAAATTAAAGTACGTTACGTAAGTATGTTTATATAAATACAATGGGCTCAATTGAAGACGGTCACATGATAAAGACAAACCCGTGTTTTCCATTGAATTCAAAACAGACATCAAACTAATTGTACTTGTTGTGCTATTTGTAAAACTTGGGTAAAATCTCAAGTTTTATAATTGGGTAAAAAATAAATTTCTTCAAAAGATTTCAAAATTTAAAAAAAAATCTTATTTTATGCATGTATTTCTAAATAAAATGCATTTTGTCTACCTATGTGTATTATTGTTTTTCACAAATTTGTATTTTTTAAGAGAAAGTTTCTGAAAAGATCAAAAGGTGGCAACAACGAAGCGCATGAACTGATTTGCTGGAAACACGTGATTGCTTTTATCGTGTGATTATGACGTCACATGAGTTTTTGAACTGATTGGTTAAAAACACGTGGTTATCATTATCATGTGACTACGACGTCACATGAATTGAGTCCATTGATATCTTATACATAAAATTATGAACCAAGGTTATACTTCCGTTAAATATTATTTATAAAATATTCTTATTGTATAATGTTTATCGATGTATCATTTCCATTGTCCACTTTTAGGACACCAAAATTAATTTTGTAATTTTTCTGTTATGCATAGAAATAGTTATTTCCCATCGGTGTTCATGATCAAATGTTTGGCATAAAAAAGGTTCTATAAGTACAATAAGTTTGCAAACCAGTGGTCTAGAATGATGTCCGATAATCCTTACTACTATTCTAATAATGTAAATTGCCGTTTTGAATTTGAAATAATTTTATTATATGTGTGTGTGAGAGTTTTTCAGAAGTTTAATTTCCATAAAGAGAAAATATTTTCATGGTACTTTTACAAATGACTTGCATATCAATCTATATTATGACATTGTTTACGATGTAAAATAAACATAAAAGCAAGAAAATTACATTACTTTTATTAAAATGAATAATTAATATAAAATTTTAAAAAATTGACGAAAATGTTTTAGCAAAAATTCACGAAAAAATATAGCATTTATTGAGGAATAACATCGCATTGTTCCTTATTAAATAATAGATCTGGGAAAAAATAATATTATTCGCTTCTATGACTAAAAAAATTCAATATTTAATAGAGATATTCGGAATAAGTATTCCCACATAGAGGTAAAATTCTATAAATTCAGACCTTATACAGCTCTTATTAACGGTTTTACATATATCCAAAAATATTTTGTCAAATTTTCAAAGTATTGTAATATATACATAACTTTTATAGAAATTATATGATTTTTCTAAGTTTATTTTAAAATTGTTAAAAATATTAAAATAAAATTTTATTTTAATAATCATAGAATTTCACAATGTTTTATATAAATATATCCTATAATATTTAACAGAAATAGAAATTTTATGTACTTTGAAACAATATTTTGATTTGAAAACTATACACAATGCATTATTATAACATGGGTATAAAGAATGTTCATTTGTATCTCTCTGTTCATATTTTACTCAATAAACACAAATCATTCAATGTAATCTCTTTAAAGTTAATTATTTATACCATTTTTAGGATTCCTTTAATTTATTTTTACCAACTTTCTGCAAACTTTAAATAAACATTTAGAGACCTTTCCTTTTCAAAAGAACTTTACAGTTGTTCCACTCATATATATATATATATATATATATTTATAAAAATCAACTCTTTTTTATGATGTAAAACTCCTCTTCAATACTTTTGTAAATCCTTTTGAGGAAATCAATCAAATAAGGGTGAAAAATCAAACCATTACTCGGTAAAATGCGAAATAAGATTGGAAAGTAAATTTTTTATTAGAAACATTGAGATGATGCTAAATACAAATAAAATAAATTTCTTATGAAAATCAGAGAAAAAATTGCAAGTATAAAAAGGAATAAATACATCAATGAATAAATATTATATTTAAAAACACTTTAAAACTTATCTGCTACCTTTAACTTTAAAAATTTTTGTTTTTGAGTAATTCTTAATTTTTTTAAAAATGTTTTAAACTATTAATCACACACAAATTCATCTCATGTGTAATTTGATAAATCTATTTATCAAATTGTATAAGGGATTAGAGATACTAATATTTTTTAACTTCCTATATTAAATTTAAAAATAATTTCTATTTTCGAGTAAAGTAAAAAAAGTGTACATATAGCAAAAATTTCAATTAGCAAATAATTTTAAAGAGAAAAACTTATAAATAATATTTTTGATGTGGAAAACAGAAACATATATAAATGATGTATATGTGAATGTAAATGTAATACGAAAAACGTAATTTACAAATAATTTTGACAAAGGAACTAGGATTTAAAATGGAAATTTTTTATTAATGCTAATTTTTAAAGATAAGAGTAACAAAATTTCATGTCTAAAAATCATAAATAAATCAACAATTAAAAAGTGCTTTAGATCACCGTTAAAATTTTAAACCACAGCTTATTTTTTTTTTCTATTAAAATAATTAAACTTAAATTTAGTAATTTTTATTTTGAATGTTAGTTACCAATTTATATTTGAAGAGATGTATTATTATTATTAAATAGTAATAAATCTGTATTATTTCAAAACACATTTTCGTAACAGATTAGGAAAAATTTGTATTTCTACAATCAAGATCTTTTTTAAAGTAGATCTTACTTAAAACATTTATAAATAACCATTTTAAAAACGTTTTAGAGATAATAACTTACTGATAGGGTAATTCTGATTTGGTGATAGTTATGAGAAAAAAAGAAAGGATTAAAAACCACATGGACGATCTGCAAATCAAGCGCACTAATGATTGCAGTATAGCCCTCGCGAGAAAATTATCTGATTTCGAGAACCCCGGCTTTCAAGAGCCTGCTTATAAAGGTTGTTAATGGTTATTATGTTTACCTTTTCACCATGGTAATGAATTAGGGATGCAGTTCGCTGACACGCGCTCTCTAATAAAAAATTTTTATTTATTCAACTTTTCTCGGTCTAACGTGTGGTTCATACCTTGATACAACTAGTAGGTCGGCAATCCCGTGGTGAGTGCATTAATGTCAAGCTTCTTTAAATATTTAACTATATTTTTAATATATGCATTCCACATAAATTTCCGAAACTCGAATAATTTCGTTCTTTTGTTCCGGTGGAGCTACAATCTTTTAAATCCAGGTTCAATGTAGAAATACGTTGAGAATTGTGTCGTAATTTATAGTTTTTCCGTTTTAGAGAAAGAAATGGCCGACATTCATAACGGAAAAAATCGATTACCGATCCTCAGCGTTAAATGCATTCGGCCATTCTACAATGTTGTGAAATGAAACCACGGAAAACTGATTATTGCTATTGTATTATACTTGAGTTTTTTAAGGCTAAAAAAAATACAAAGCATCAATGAGCTTTTTACCTGTAAAGTGCTGTGTGATATACGACTTCGAAAAAAAAAGGCTATGTAAACAGTGAAATCTTTTCATGCATTGTGAGGTTTCGGTAAAATACGAACGGCACTTAGTAAAATTGGGAAATTTATGTACTTTGGCAAAGTAATTTATCACTCACGCAATTGTCTCTGTTTTGACATGTATGAGGTAACCCTCTGAAGACTGAAATTAAAACTCTCGCCAGCCATGCCTTTATGCCCAGGTCACACATCTATATGATGCATAATAATGTTTATTATTTTCAGAAAAAAATAAGAAATTTTTTTTTATAGTAGCCCCTTGAAGGATGAATGTGGCGGATAGAACCTGCGACGCTCCCTCGTAGCCGCTAACATAAACTAGACAAAAGTGATCACAGTCATTCGGAGGCTGTTACTGGTTTTTGTAGATACCAATTCAGTATCACCAGTGAGTCTGTGGTTAGGGGGAACGAACGAGAATTTTAGGGAGCGTGTGTTATTGCGTTAATTGGGGGTGTTTCTCAAATGAGTCTGACGACTTTTATTTTGGTCAGGGGGCTGACACTTATGATTGCTCAACATATCTCATAACCGAACAGCCCAGAAGAGGTATCCCTTTTTTCATATTTTTTCCCCGGTTTGGGGACCAAAATCCGGGTTTTATCCAAAGATACACATACCCAAAAATTTTTGGGTTCTGAACCAAACTTCAAATTTACTGGTTGCTGTTGAGAGTACCAACAGTTCATAGCAGCTGAGGCCATACATGATACCCAATAATACCCCAAACCATCACTTTGATGTTCGTCTTGTCTGTCAACACATAGCGTTTTCCAGGAGGTAGCCTCCACTGTTGAAACATCTAACGCTGAGGCAGCTATCACTGTATCCGAAATCCTATGATTTATGGGAAACAAGGACTTATTTCCAATCGAAATGCCGGTGTTCTAAGTCGATTAGTCTATTAAAACCGATGACACCATTCGCGGGAGCCTAGGTGCCTGCCCCAAGCAAGCGCCCAATGTAAAACCGGCGCTGATCAGGACGCTGGCATATAATATAGACCAAGGGTAAACATTAAGTCGATCGCGATCGACTGGTAGACCTTCAAAACATTTTGGGATGATCGCCTGAAGATAAGCAGTTTGTAATTATATACCGATGTATTCAAGATTAGATGGCAGTGTGCAGACTAAGCCTTCTACTGACTATAACTACAAGAGCTAACTTTAGATAAAAATGTTTTATTTTTTAAGGCATTTTGAATTGTTTGATAATAAATTCCTCATTTGATATTATTACATTTATGACTATTATTATTAAGTTTGTATCTCTTGCGTTTTGTGTGCATTAAACTCGGTTTTTTAATTATGTAGGCAAGTACATATTTCATATGTATTATTAAGTTACAATAAATATTGTAGACCTTTTTCTCTTATCTCACCACACTTGCGCCACTGGGTCAACCGCAACATCTTAAAAGAATTAGAAGTACCCCGTAGCCTGGAAAAGTCTACCAACCCCTGATATTGACTTTTAACAGACAAATGTAAATTTTTTTTTCAAGGTTCAGTAACAATTCTCTAGTTATAAGGTGGATTCAAAATTTCGGATAGCACTACTTGGCCCTCATAAGCATGACGATTCTGAAATTCTTAGCATTTGAGCGGAGCAATTTGCTGTTCGTTTTTTTTTTCCCTTGAGCTTGCAATATTTAGAAATAGAAATAACGAAAAATAATTAATACTACATGGATATACCCTTTAAACTATTACTTTTTTTATCATATTCGAAGTGAATTTTGATGTAATATTAGATTCACTAATGAATTACGCAATAATAATATTTTCCAGTTTGCGATTGGTTTATTGAACGACTTAGAGCCTGCACCACAATCAAGGAAAAATTTTCATAAAACCAACCAAAAACAACAAATTGGAAACTTTTAAAAAACAACTTTTCTCTTTTTCTCTTTGTGCATGGGCTCTGTTCATTGCGTGCATTTGGAAACTTAATCATCACACAAACAACACGCCTCAAAAATACAAATTATGTTTTATTCTAATTTCCAAAGAAGATTGCGTGTTTTTGAATAAAAGGTGAATTCGTCCACGTAAGTGTTAGTGTTCGTGCATTATTATTTTTTTCATAAATGACACACACATCGTGATGTCTCAAAGCTATTAAAAATCCCAAGTTCCTGAATTTTTCATTATATTTTTTACCACATTGTATATAATACTCGTGAGAATTCTGATACTACAACAGTGTTACTAGTCGTATTAAAGAGGCGGCTATTTAGTAAGCTCTTTTTTTTTCCTTTTCACAAATAAAAAAATATTTGTAGTTAAGTTTGCTCTACAGTCGCCTCCGGTGGCTTAGAGATAGCGTGCCCGCTTCGAAAGCCTAAGGCTGCGGGTTCGATCGCGGCTGTAGTCAATAAATTTTTTGGATGCGAAAATCGTAAGCATGTATGTCATATGATTCTGTGCCGTGTAAAAGATCCCTTGATTATCAATTTGGCTCTGGTACTCTCGAAAATATTTAGCATCCTACGAAAGCTTGAGTTAAAAACAAATTCAAGCGTCTAAATTTGGTAATGAGGTTGCCACTAGTTGGTGCCACCATGAAATGGCTATCACATTTGGGGACTTACCGTGTCTGCAAAGGATAAGTTGCTAAAATGCAGCCCCATTGGAAAGAAAAATTTCTATATATTGGCTAAAGAAGGTAACAATAAAAAAATAGTATAAATTTATTTCGAGATTAGTGATGCTCTTTGATTTCAACTACAGATGTTACATAAGAATTTTGTTGTGTAGATAGAAGGTATTAATTTTCTTGAAATTCTAAGGTTTCATTAAACTCTGGGGTGAGCATTGTTGGATGAAGAGAACCTTTCCACCGTGTTGGTTGGAGTTGAAGCCACTATCAACAGTAGACCTTTAGTGTATGGAAAGGAAATTGTGGTGATACCGAAGAAGCCTTGACCCCGGGGCACTTCTTAATTAGTCAAAAATTGCCTAAAATTCCTTCGTAAAGAGGAACTGATGCATGCAAAATCTGTCGTGGCTCAAAACCTTCCCCTTGGCGTTGTGTGGCAGCATAGAGGGAGAGTGTCAGCTTGGGTGTCGTCCTCGTCACTTGACCGAAATTAAAAATTATGAGGTCCGTCGTCAATAGCTCTCGTGTTGTCTTTCAGTGCAACATCCATAAATATTCATTCAGCATATCTTATTAATTGAAATTTTTTTTATTCCTAATGGGGCTGTGGATTAGTGTTTTACTAGTTCATTCTCCGGAGGTATCTCTTTTTCGTGCGGCACCCCATACCAACCACCGCAAGTAATTTTGATGTCCAATTTTCTCCCCAAGGGAAGGCACCTGAGCTCTGACGATGCAAAACCGTACTTAGAAATTTCTTTGCCCAGAGCACCCAAGCCAAATAGGCACTCAAGGGATCTTTTACATGCCACATAATCATACGACATTGACGCTGTCGATTGTCCACATCAGGAAAATCCACCTACTTGTGCCGCGGTTCAATCCCCAACCTTAGACATACAAGGAAAATGACAAATCAACTACGAAATCTATATTCAATAGCGTATTAGCTCTGCATCAAAGTGTCAATTTTTCCCTCTAAATCAGTGCTTCTCAAACTTTCAATAACCACGACCCAATTTTCAATCAATTTTCATCGCCCCCCATACAATAATTATGCATTGTGAACACAATAAAAAGGCTAAAGCTACAATACAACTTTAAATTTTAAAACTATAAAACCATCAAAAAATATTACATTTTGTGCATGACAACCCATGAGAGGCACCCGTAATTTTTAAACTTTTTTTTTAATTTAACATTGATAAATTAACTATCAAAAACTTTTTGAAGTACTCTGCATATTATATTAGAATAAATGTGTACTTAATTTTTATTATGTCAGAATGAATTTTGTTTTAGTTTCTTTCAGTAAATCAATACTTATTTTAAATATTTTACTTTCAATTTTTCAATAAGCTCACGCCCCTCTAGAGGGAGTGGCCTACAGTTTGAGAAACGCTGCTCTAAATTATTTTAAAGAAACGAATTTCAAGTATACATAACTATTAAGGCCAAAAATAAACAATGTTCACAAATTAAGAATTTTATCAGAAATATGTATTAATTTATAAGAAAATAAAACTTTCGAAAAATATTGTACTAAAAATTTTTAAATGGCTATTTGATTTTATCATAATCTTTTTCTTTTTTTTCTTTCAAAACGATTTATTTTATATTCAAAAGTAGTTATGCTTCCATTTTAGAAATTCATGCCCAGTTCTTTTTATACGAAGAAATAAGGGCTATATGGATTAATACAAGAGAATGCTTAATAGATATCAATAATTTATATTAAACCGTATATAATCATACAACATCATGAAATATCCAGCGAAATAGGAAAGTAACGGCTAGTAATATGTTTTCAATAAGTTAGACGCGATATACTGTCTAACTTTCTTAAACTAATTTTTGTTTCGACTATTTTTAGAAAATCCTTTCCAATATCATCAATAGTAATTGATAAACAATCGTGCGTTGGCGGAAATGTTCAGCAACTTTTCTCAAAAACCCTTCTCGAACTCTGTTAATCTCCCGCCGAGTTTTTATCTGACACCTGCCAAAGTGCATAAAAGTAAGTACTGTCTCAGTAGATCTTTTTTTATCCCTAGTAGATTCATTTTGCTTTTTTCTCATGTGAAAGAAGCTTAAAATCTAATATATCTCTACAGAAAATATCGGCACAGTTGCATTCGATTTTTTTCCCTTAAAAATGTTTCATCCACGGTGTTTTCTTGCAAGTCTAATTTCGAAATGCATCAAATTTTTCCTTTTTATTTATTTTTTTTTAAAAGTTTTGCAATATATATTAACTGTAATAAATGCTATGTTGTTGTGATTGGACCATATTTAGTTTCAGTCAAACGATGGAAGATAACCATAAACATATTTCGACTGTTGTACTTTAAGAAATGTTTCGTCATTTATTTTATAGTACACAAATGTATATCGATCAGTACTGTTTATTCAGGTGTATTATGCGCACTTTTAACACACACACACACAAAATAGATCGAAATTCAAAGGCACGCGTTATACGCTGGATATAAAAATGATAGCTTTGAAAATAAGAAGTAGATGAGCATTAAAAAATCAATCTAAATAATGCTCATTCAAAAGAAATGTTAAACAAAGACAACAATTTACAAACTTTCAACAATGGAATATCTTACAAATATTGTCACCCTCTCTTCTTTTGTGCTTTAGAGATGTAGTTTTAGAAATATGCCATGACTCAAAACCCTGGGATAATATTTTTAAAAAATGATTCAAAAATAAGAGCTTTGCACATCGACATTTTTAGTTTTTAAATTAAGCGGCGATGGGTATCCGCCTATATGGCGCCGCAAAAAAAAAGAATACCAGTTTTGGGGAAGTACTGGGTCTGAATGGAAAAACCCCAATCGGACCCCCATTAGAAATAAAAAAAATTTTTTTAATTTTAAAAAAGAATGCGTTTTGGAAATTTTCCCTAAAAATTAAAAAATGTAGTTTGAAAATATCAACATACTTAATACGCCAGAGTATATGGTATATGAAATGTGACAAATAGATTGAATTTAATCCTATTGTTTGTACGTAATTTTTGTCATTAGAAATTTAAGTTTCTTGCAATGTGCATGATCTGATCCAAAACGTTTAGTTTGTTCTATAAGAAATATTTTTACTTGTTTTTAATAACTGTCACTTCCACTGATTCCCAGCCTATGTACGCATTCATGTTCTCTTGTGTTACGAGAAGAAAGACTGTCCAGTTCAGTTCAGTTCTGATTTTATGGGATATGGAGCAACAATGGCGATTATCCCCAAGAAAGACTGGATTTGGGGATGATATTTTTCCCAAATAGACATTGTGTGTGAGGTCCATAGAATCTGTTGGCTCATGAACTGAAGCTGCACCAACAAATTTATTTATTTATTTATTTTATTTGTCCTGCATTTCTGTTAATGTGAAGTATCTGGCAACAGATTTTTGTTTGTTTTGATTATTCGAGATATGTTCTTATTCGAAAAGTTGGGTATGTTGAAACTTTGTTCTTGTGAATTTCTTAATGTTAAAACTCTTATTCTATCAAAATTCTATTTTTAATGATCTATTCTTAACTATTATTCTTAAATTCATTAGATCAATTTTTAATTTATTTTAAAAATTTAATTAAAAATTTTAGTATATATATATAGTTCCTCGAAGTTCAACAGATACAAACAGATAATCTTCCAATTTCATTCAGCAAAGAAAAATAGTAGTGACTCTTAGTCCTGTCGCTCTTGCTCCTGAAGAAATAGGACATTACTCCTACAATAAAAAGATCCTTCATAATAAATCGCACATATATTCATTGACGCTCAAACAGAGGCAAAGAAAATTTTAATTCAGACGCAAATAAAATAATGAAAAAGAACTATGATAGAAAACATTTTTATTCCGAAAGGATTCTCATAACTGAATAATTTTCATAAATATTTTTTTAACAATTTCTATTATTGAGACTTAATGTTTGCATTTATTATTTTAATTCCTAATTTGCTCAACCCCTATATATTTATTTATCTTGGGGAATTTTCCATCGTTCAAAAATACATTTTAAAGCGCTCCATTGAGCTGAAATTTTATATACGATCATCAAGTTGAAAATACAGAAATTTAATTAAAATTAAAAATAACGTTAAAACAATTATTTAAAAAAATTACAAATACAACCCGTTAGCATCATTTTTGGTGATTTTTGTCAAAACTTGAAGAGGTTTTTTTTTTTAATTTTTAAAAGCGCCCATTTGAGCTGAAATTTTCTATACACTATTGTTTTGGATAAAATAGATAATTTAATTGTAATTAATTAAAATTATTTACGAAACTAATTATTTAAAAATTAGAGATAAAGGGCCAGTTGGTTTCATTTTTGCGACTTGGGTCAAAAAATTTAAAAGATTTTTTTTTTCTCAAGTTTTAAAATTCGTTGAACTGAAATTTTATATAAAATTTGTTTTGGGTGACAATACGATACTTTAATGATAAGAATAAAAATGAATGACCACCTAATGTTGTGATTCTGTCCTATGTATATACATATTTATATTTTAATTGTAACTCTTTAATAAAAAGTAGCTAACATAAAATTTTTCTTTGTTGATCTAAGTAGGAATTGACTTAAAAAAATTTTATATTACTTGTTTTCCTTTACAGATGAAAAAATCAATTGTTTCGTGTGTCTCCTGAATCAATTTTCGCATTTATATTCAAGACCTACTTCCCAGCATTTATATTCGTTTACCGTCTAATTATGCCTCGTGTAAATTTGGATCGAGCTCAATTTACAATGGATCGACTAATAAATCGTCGTCTGATAGGTAAATTCATTGATGTCTTCCTGCCATCCACCTTGATTGTGACCATCCAATGGGTGTCTCTTTGGACTAGTTGGTGGCTGTCCCCACTTGGGTGTCCCTCGGTGCCTTTCTCTTCTCCCTCGGTTCACACAAGAAAAGGCATTTTTCTTTGTTTAAGATTTCTTTTCATTAAGAGCTCGTCATGAATTCGCTATTATGATTACTAAACTACCACGGCTGCTCAAATAACGGATTTCTCACTTGAAAAAAACACCTTATGTAAATATTCTCTTTTTAACATATATAATTATTGTATTGAAAATTAGATATGTTAAGGAATCCGGCTTAAGTTCGGAACCGTTTTTAAAAAGCATATAAAGGGTAATATTTATGATATTTAGTGTCATTTTAGATTAGAAATTTTTAAAAAATTTTTTTTTTAAGAATAGTTAACAAAAAAATTATTTCAGAACAAAATTGAAAAAAATGAACATGGAATAATCATTTTCAGAATAGTCCCCTTTGTAAAAAATGTTTATTTTAATAATATTTTTCCTTATATAGCTCAGACCTCTGTACAGAGGTCAACTGGAATTTTTTTGAAATAAAACTTAAAGGGGTTTTTATCCATTTTTTACGCCCGAGGGGAGCAATTTTAAAAAAAAAACGTCGATAATTATTTCATTTGGTGGTAAAAAATAATGTGAATTTTTAAAAAAATTTAGTTGACCCTTTGCAGAGTTTGAGTATATACAGGCAAAATATTATTAAAATAGAAGCATTTTCATAAAACATTTTAAAAAAAAGGTTATTCTTTTAAATTTTTTTTGCCAAATATTGATTTAAATTTTTTTTGCAAAGTCCTTCAATTTTATACATATTAATCAAAATGAATAAATATCATAAACCTTTATCCATTTACACATTTTGCAAAATCAGGTTCTAACGAGTCGGATTTTTAACAAGTAATATAAAAAATTTTTTTGTCAATTCCTACTTAGATCAACCAAAAAAAATTTTTTTTACTTTTTTTATTAAAAGACAATTAATATAAATATGAATATCATAGAACACACACAGAATCACAACTTTAAATGGTCATTAATTTGTATTCATTGTCATTAAAGTATCGTATTGTCATCCAAAACAATCTTCTAAAAAATTTCAGTTATAATGAATGCTTTAAAACGGAAAAAAAACCTTTTTTTCAACTTTTGTCAAGCCCCCAAAAAGGACCCAAAGTCACCAACTGGTGTATTTGTAATTTTTGAATAATTAGTTTTATTCAATTATTTTTTTTAAATTATAATTAAATTATTGTATTGTTATCCAAAATAATTGTGTATATAAAATTTCAGCTCAATGGAGCGCTTTAAAATGTATTTTATTAACAATTGAAAATTCCACCAAGATAAATAAATAAATAAATAGTGTGAGCTAATAGTAGGAATTGAAAAAAGTTAATTTCTTTTCATTTACCTATAATTCTTGTCGCTCATCCGATATAGTGGTTAGCAACTCTAACTGCTGTGCCGTTGGGCCTGGGTTCGAATCCCGGAGAAGACATAGATGTTTGTAAATATATAGTGCCTTCGCGGCATGGGGGTACTTTAAATAACCGTCGACAAGTCCTCTCGTGGTGTTGGTGGAAGGGAAAGAGAGGTGGGAGAACCCACCTCCCACCCCCAGGGTTTTCTCCCTCAAAATTTGGGGTGAAAACCGCAAATCATTTTTTCACCGTATGGTGTTCAAAGTTACGGTTAAAAAGGGGGGGTCACCCAGCCCTTTTCCATAATGGTTTTATGGGGCCCTTTACCCCCTTTTTCGATCAGATGGATTGGAAAATAACAACAAATATCTTCCTTATTATTTGTTATTGTTTTTTGTGGACTAGGGGTTATGGGCGCGATTTCATGACCGCTGCTATACTTCCACTTAGGAACTGCCATGTAGACGGGTTGAAACGAGTTAAATTTGTCGAAGCTGAAAGACGATCCATTGGCGTGGTGCGGAAGGTTAATAAGTTTAAAAGGGAATCAAGTGTCATCATCGTTACTTGAACGTTCTTTGAAAAGGCAAGATACGTTGCCAGTAAAAAACTCATGTAGTTCCTAAGCACTACATTAATGGACAATCAATTATAGTGGTTCTTTATTAAAATTGCAATTATCATTGCCAGTACTATTTTCCGTGATTTATTTTCGACAGATATATCAGTATAACTGATATATCACTTTATAAACAATAAACAAGATTGATTTTGACGTAATTTAACCAGCCAACTTTCTTTAGTCATGTGATGTTCTGCCACACACATGTGCAGAGTCCTGGGCGGGGCGGGTTTACACCCCCGCGGGGGCAAAGCCTAACTGACGCCAATACTTACCCTTTGTAAGATCCGGCTTAGGGCCCCAAACCTGACTTTGCAGGGGCCCCCCTTTTCTTTTTGCCCGTCTGGGTGTTATGATATTTGGCATTGGGCCGTTTAAAGATCCCCTTTAATAAAAAAAAAGCAACTCGACGAAAAATGTATACATATTCCGATTATTCTGTCATCTTCTAAAACTATAGGTAATCCTCCAACAAAAAAAATTCCTCACATCCATAACACACTGTGTCCATCATATTATATTCTACCAGCAATAGAGTTGCAGGGCATTTTTTCACGGTTGTTTCTAGTCTGACACGTGGATTGTCTTGTAGATTAAAAAAACGTATCTCATCGTGTAAGGCAACCCTTTATCAACCAGTAGCAGCCTTCTGGCATTGCCATACGAATTGAAACTGTTCTTGCCGATGCAATCGTAACCGTAAGTGCAGTGACCATTTGTCTTCCTTGGATTCTCCATATGTAATCGGATTCGATATATTGCCGTCTTAGATACACGTCTGGAAGTCCCCCGTTGCATTTGACAATTAAGTTGTTCAGCTGTAGCATGTGCGTTAGTCATCGTACATCCCAACCGAATAGTCACTTTCACGTTAGCAGCACAGTTTCCACGTCGTTCATTTTCTTTGGCGTTGTTGTTCATTCACGGTATTCCTCCAAAAGAGCAGCACGCGAACAGTTCACAAGCAGCATTTCTATAGTACTACAATTGAAGCAAAATTTAATGATTATCCTCACCCTAAAATCAGATTAATCACGTGCTTTACCCATAGCAACAAAGAAGGATATGAAAAACCATGAACCTTGGAAAGCCATGGGAAGCCCTGGCCACTGCGGGTCCTATCTCAAGGCACCTGGAGAAAGCCAAGGCCGTTACCCGCTTTCGCCTGACAACCGGACATGAGTGGAGTATACCTCCACTAGCTTGGCCTGGCTGCAGACGAGGCCTGTCCACTCTGCGACCATGCCAGGATGGATGGCGACCACCTGCTCCAATGCACTGGACTCGATGAATACACGGCTGAGATGACGTCGTCAGTCGGTACTGGAGGCTCTGTGTCAAATGGACAAGAAGCCAAACACACGGGTGTTGGATAAATAAATAATAATAAAGAAGAAGAGTTGTGCAAGACACTTGTTATAAAATTCTAGTAAACGTTGATCTATTTTTTTAAATATCACTTAAATACATAAAAATTACAGCAATAAACATCACGTTATATTCTGACAATTGTCATATCTAAAACTAAATATTTGCTAAAAGACTGTATTTTAAATAAATTACTAATAATTTGTATCGATATATTCTAAGAAACATCTGGATACAACACGCAAACAAGAAGTTAAAAAATAACCTCTTAAATACTCCAACTTGAAATGGGTTTTCCATTTATTGATTTTAAGTGAAAATAACATGTGTTTATATGCTAAAGCAATTAAAAAAATTATCGCTTGACCCTTTCATTACTTACAAAGCACTTGTTTATATTCGTAGTCATGGAAAGAGACGCGCGTAGCTTTTAAAATCTAAAAAATTCAGTATTTACTTATTAGTTATACAGAAATAAAATGTTGCATAATCATGCTATTAAAATTGAGCTTTGCATCTGTGGGAACATGTATCCAACAATTCCAGTGTTCTTTTAATTTATTTTGTTTTCCTCATAATAGTCTACAAGAAACAAAATATGAAATAATTTATTCACTAATATTTATGCATTTTATTATTGTGGCATAAGTTCTAATTTAGTTGTACGGCATTTTTTACGTGTGATTTGCTCACTCTTGCGTGAAGCCGTCCCAGCACGCTATTTTCAACTTTGTCTCGCACTCACAAAGACCGGTAATCGGTCTCGTTTAACAATCTACTCATGTTCTGTTAAAATCCACCTATTATTCGCTACCTTTTTTTTTTAAACCCTTTAAAGGGACATTTATTTCTAGTAAAGGTATTTCAAAATATTTGTTGTTTTTACTAAAAAATTTTTTTTAGTTTTTAATAAACTCAGTGCTTCTCAAATTTTTCAAAAATGCGACCCAATATTCAGTCATCATTTTCATCGCCCCCCTTCATACAATAACATTGTATTAAAAAAATTCAATAGTATTTTATATTTTTTATGTTTTAAATCCCCCCAGTACGACTTTAACCTCTTATGTGCCACCGACGTATATAAACGTCTCGCTCAGACAAATGATTAATCTTCGGGGAGGGTTATACCGTTTTTCCCAAATTTACGATTTTTTCTGTGCACTGCTATCCAAAAATTATTCCTAAGGCTTTTGGAATGCAATAAAGGGGCAAATTTACAGTCTTTTCAAAAAATTTACTTATTTCAGAGGAAAATTTTTCTTATTTATTCCTTCCCCCCAAAAACATCAAAATACGCGCGTCTACGTGGAAAACCGTGGGATTGGGGGCCAAACCAACGTAACTTTAAACGGCAGTTAAGGGGAAATTTAAATTTAAATCCCCATGATAAGTGTTAATCGGCCCCTGGGGTCACTGGTAATTATCAAACTTGTTCTTAACTCCGTATTTTGTTAAATTAACAATAAAAAAACATTGTACAGTACAGATACCTTTTTTAAGGGGTATTATATCAGTGTAAATGTTTTTAATTTTTATTATGTCGAAAATATTTTGTTTGGGTTACTTTTTTGAAATTAGTAATGTTTTGAATAATGTTTAGTTTTCAACTTTTCAATATGTTCGCCCCCCCTTGTAGAATTATCACGCCCCTCAAGGGGAGCGCACCCCACAGTTTGAGAAACGCTGATATAACTAATTTGATTTTTAAAACCATTTTTTTGGTAGTAAGTCTATATACATAATCTACTGAGGACTATTAAAAAGTAGGAAACTAAATTCTTTTTTTTTTTCTTTCCTTTGTTATATAAATTATATTTTGTTAATACTGAAAACTGAAAAAAAGAATTATATGTTATAGCATTTTTTTTATTCATAGATAACAAATTACGCTATTATTTTCCATGAAATTTTGGGAAATGTGGAGTTTCAGTATTGCGATAGTGCAAGTTGTGCACACATGTCGCGTTTCCTTTTGATGAGCCTTAGTAGAACACAAACGACAGCGCTTGTATATTTTCCATAAAATTAGAATATGCTAACCCAGTGTTTCTCAAACTTTGGGGCAATGCCCCCTAAGGGGGTGCTTGATAACTCTACGAAGAGGCGCGAGCATATTGTAAAGTCGAAAACAAAAGATTATTTTTAAAAAATATTAGTTAACTGAAAGTAAACAAGCAAAATACGTACTGACATAATAAAAACTAAAGTACTCATTTACGCTCATATAATTCACTTATAAATGTATCAGTACTGCACACACACACAATGTATTTTATAATTTATTTAACAATAATAAATTAAGAACAAGTTTAATAATTAGCAGCGGCCCCAAAGCTTGTCATATATAAAATTATATACAAAAATTAACACTTATCCTGATAATTTGTACGGTTTATAATTAATCCCTTCATGCCGATTAAAAGTTATGTGATTCGCGCTCCAGTGCCACCACTTTTCACGTAAGTATGCGTATTGCATGTATCGGGGAGAGGAAGAAAAGGAATATATATACTGGGTGTAACTAAACTCTGCTGCAAAACTTTAAGGGGTGATAGTACATATCAAGACAAACAATAGTAAACAGGAAGGGTCCCAAACGTCTTCCGAAGGAGATAGGTGCCATTAAAGTTTAGGGTCCGAAATTTCAAATGATTATAAAAAAGGAAAAATGGGTCGATTCGTTAGCGGTTTCGCTAAAAAATTTTTCTTTTGTCAGTATTTTCTTGAAAAATAAATTTTAAAGATAAAGTTAAAAAAATGTCAATAGAAGGCGCTTTAGACTTTGGAGGTAACGAGCAACTATTTTTTACTGTTATTTTTTGTATCACATTAAATGCTTTCAAAAGCTTAGACTTAAACTTAAATTTTGAGCTCAAAATTTGAATCGTTGGGGGTGGTTAACGCCCGTATTCACCGCTAACCTAACCCAGCGATGAAACTTGGAGTTAAGTAACCGGCAATCAAGTTAAAATTATCCCCAGGTTAGAACTTCAATTCACCACTGTTTTTCAACCTCCAGTTACTTGACTCTGCGTTTCTTAACCTGCGCTTACTGGTCGATTCCCATTGGTCGAAATAAACCCCGTGACTTCCGGCTTTCATATTCGCCCCATGCCAGCTTGTTTTTACCTCGCGTATCGCTAACTTTTAATATGAATGCCAACAGAGTTTATTTTACGCAATATGAAAAAATTGGTGTTGGCTTTGATAAAGCCGCACTTACACATAATAGAATGCCGGGGGAAAAAAATGCTGTTAGTAGCATAAAAAAAAAAAAGAAGTGTATATTGAAATAACGCGGAATAAATGACACTGACGGGTGGTGAATCCGCGGGCATCACAACAGATCCGTCGGTTTTTTAAATTTAAAAGAAAATGAGCAAAAAATAGTGTTTTGCTCTAATTTATCTTCAATTTGCAGGTCAATTCTTCGACACTTTTTTTTTCAGTGGGAATTTCTCTGAAACTCGTAATCGTCCAACCCCGAACAAATTACCCTTTTTTAAATACTTTTCAATTTTCTGGTTTCCAGCTTTCTAAAAAAACTAACTGAGGGACAGTGGGAAAATTTCTGAATGGATTCATCGTAAACCAAAAAAACTATCCCAACTCAAACTACTTCCAAAACTTCACGAAAACGTAAACACTCGAAAAATCGTTACTGCGCGGGGGGTGAAAACTAACCCGGTGTAGCTCTGGGTCAGTTTTTTCAACCGACCCGGCGCAAGTTATTAACTTGCGAGGAAAAAAGTTTTCGGCAAAACCCAGGTTTCCCCCCTTTAACTGGGGGTTAGGTTAGGGTGAATAGGGCGAGAGCGCAAACTCAACTGTGTTCAGGAGGTGAAATTTAAACCCCCTCCCTCTCCTGACACAGTTCGTTATTCAATCTTCGATGCCGATCGTAGACTAAAGCTCTACTATTCACTAAACGAAAAATAAACGAGAGGGGGGATTACAAAAATTATTTAATTAAATTATTTAAAATTTATTTTTCAAGAAAATACGAAAAAAAAAATAATTTTAGCGAAAACTGCAACAACGCCCCATTTTTCCTTTTTTTATGATCATTTGAAATTTGGGACCCTAAATTTTAAATGATATCTCCTTCGGAAGACGTTTGGGACCCTAAGTTTCCTATTTACTGTTGTTTGTCTTGATGGTAATCCCCCCTTAAAAGTTTTCCAGAGTTTAGTGTTACACCCTGTAAAACATATAAGCAAATCCTTTTGAATTAAGAAAACCCTTTCCAAACATTTTTTCGTCCTTTTATTTTGTACCCAAACCCTTTCGGGTAATTTTAGGGATGGAGTGCAAAAAAAGATCGTATTTCGGGAAGACGTACATATACCCGAAAGTTAACACTTTGCTGAGCGAAAAGTTTAATACCCATTTACTTAAGAGGTTAAAATCATACTGAAATTTTTAATGTTTTGACTTTTACAAAGTTATTTTTTTTAGAACATTTAATAACCCCCGTACCACATGGGGCTAATAAAGTAACGAGCAAAATCACAACGAAGAGAAAGTTTACAACACAAACATCCATGTCTTAATCGGGATTCGAACCCAGACCCTACGGCACCTCAGCCAGCATCCTAACCACTACACAGGATGAGCGGCGATTACAGTATTAAATATATTAAATGCAAAAAGACTGTTCGTATATAAACAGTGTTACATATGTGTATACCTGAATTATTTTGTGTTTTGTTACAAATTATAAAACTTTGAGCTAATAGATTGTTATTGTATGGAGAGTTGGGGGAGGGGAGTCGATGAAAATTATGATTGAATATTGGGTCCCAAATATTGAAAGTTGGAGAAGCACTGACATAAGGTCTTATCACACACACCTGTCTCGAGCAACTCGAGTTTCTTTCAAACAACCTTTTCGGAAAAAATTTTGAGGGTGAAGTGTTGTCGTAAACAAGACGACATGCTGTGACATCAATCGTGCTCTATCTTTACATAGAAAAATTACTCGCCGATTTTTCTGCTTCGGAAAATGAACATCCAGTTTTATTTCTCTTATTCCGCACGCTTTTGTTGACTGTTGTAAACAGAAATGAAGCACCATTCTATATTTAAAGTATTATACGCCATTTTTGAAGAGTTTGACGAAGCCGAGGCTACCATCTTGTTTATGACGTGGAGAGACGAAGAGTCCCATTGACTGGAATTTCGAGCAATTTTTTCTGCTCACTAGGAAAAATGTTGTTCGAAGCCATTGCTATGGCAACTTGGTGAAAATTTCTCGAACCAATAATCTTAAACATATTACAAACCCCGGGGCCACGAGGGGAAAGATAGGAGCCCACGAGTCCAAAAAAAACGAAAAGAAAATTTTGAATATTTAAAAAAATTCTGTTCTCAAAAGTTTGTATAACCAGAAGTATATAAAGCCCAATCCATTCGTTAAAATTCTATAATACCTACTAAATTGTGAATATTTTGTTGTTTACTATCCCGGATTCCATGAATTAATTTTGTACTGTAATTTTGTACTATTCAATTTTTTACAAATTTAAATAGTTTTCTAATGAGAAATGGTCTTTTTTTCATTTGTATCGGGAAGAATCACCTATAATGAAGGAAGAGGAAACAATTTATCCACATTCCAACTGATCTGTCGTCAAAATCTAAATTTTAGGTTGCAAATTCATGTAGAACACATTGGATTTCTCCCACAGCTATCAACATTTTAATACCATTTAGAATAACGTATTTAAATATTTATCAACGTATGGGACAACAAAAACAAGATTTAAAAGTAAATAAAACATAGATTGTAAAAGCGACTGCAAATAATTTCAATAGATCTGGACTTCGACAGTTTGTGTAAGAAAATAAAAGCACATATCCCAGTTACTAAATGTAACGGATGGGTAGGTAAAACTTGGAACACAAATTAATATTATTAATTATGTTAAAATACTTCATTAAAATTTTTAATAGCAAATATACAATACTTTTTTAATTGTCTTTACGAAAAGTACCGGTAGTGTACTCATAACATCGGATCACCAATGAAGGAAGATTAGAACTGGGCACTTTCCGATCCAAAAACAAGTATCTTAGCCACCATGCCAAAACGATCTATTACTGGTTCATATTGATATCACGCCGCAAGACTACCTCCTTGCCAATGATTTGGCGAATAGAGAACTAACAGTACCATATTCGTGGCGAGCGTGTGAGCAGTTGCGTCACTTTGAGAGCAACGGCTTTGTGGGTTGCGTCATTCATGCGTGACGGCTCTGTAGGTTGCGTCATCGTGCGTGATGGGTTGGTTGCGTTTGCGGTGGATAGATGGCGCCATGACTGCTGCGTGAAGTTTTCGGTTCTCTTTGCCCGGCCAAGGTCACCAGTGAAGGAGTATGGAACTCAGTACCTTCTATTCCATGAGTACTTTAGCCATCATGCCAAAGTGATCATCATAGCAGGGAGACTATTACTCTGGCTTATATAGATACTACCGCCACACTAGTGTACTCATAATATCGGATGATTCTTATTCATAATATTGGATCATCCTTGCTCATAATATAGGATTCTTGATCCTTACGCCTCATTGGCTATTAGAACTCTCCATTGAATTTCATTGGTCGAAAGAAATGTCTTCTGGCATTTCTTCTCTGTCTTCCCAGAATTCCACTCTCAGTGAGTGAGTTAATATTAACATCGCACTGCGTTCAGCTACACGAGGGCTTTTGGCGATGGACCTCGTAATTTTGAACCATGGTCAAGTGACGAGGACGACATTTGAGCTGGCACCCCCTTTCCTAACTACCACACCACATCAGCGGGAGTATGTTTGAGCTTTCGACAGATATAACGTGCATCCCTCCCTACACGGTGGGTCTTTAGTGGTACTGAGCTCGAACTCGTGAAAAGCCAGCCACTATCCGATACCTTGATCACTAGGCAATCGCGGCCACAGAATTCCATTCTGACGAATGGAATATATATTCAAATTTAGTTATTAGTTGTGTGGAAAAATAAAGTTTATTTTTGTTAAATCACTGCTATTTTACTTTGCGACTCAACACACCAAATACTTATAACATGTTGATCTACTTTAAATATAGTTTTAAGGCAAATATTCTTCTAAACGTTTTAAATGGGGTTCCCCGAAAATACCTTATAATTTTAAGGGTTCAATTAATTAAAAAGTTTGAAGACTCCTGCTCTAAAGGAATGCTTGAAAGAAAAATTACTCCAAATACGTGTGTTATAAGGCCTTAAGGTATTGGTCTTCTAATTGCAGGTTTGAGCATGTTGATTTGATCTATCTTCGGGTCTAAAGCTCAGCAGTGTGTGTTAAATTTGATTAGTACGCGGAAAACAAGTTCTCCATCTGGCCAGTTACTAAGCGCTTTTATTCTTTTCATTGGTAGTTGCAGAAAAACTACTGAAGTTTTAAAATGTCCCTTCATAAAATATTGTTCACGTATATTGAAAAAGAATAAATAATTAATTCACACACAATAGTTTTAAAAAATTTATTGTTCTTGAAACATTATAATCTTTCGAGAAAATAGTACAGAAAAATATGTACACTTTTTACATTGAAATTCAAAAATCTTCAACTTTCTTAAGTCTTATTTAATCTATTATTTGAATTCAATGCACAAAAGATGATCTACAAAAAACAACACTGGAAAAAAATAATAATTGTTTAACATTCTTCATAGGTTTATCATACTTTAATTACACCTGGTAGGAATTTCATACTAATTTTATAAACTATTAAATTAATAAAAAGTCCTTTTGAAACAATCAAAATCTATTTAATTATAATACACATCACACATACATATGCTTATATACAAAAATGAAGTTTAAATAATTTTTTAAGTCAAATCAATCGGTTTAAAAACAAAAATACAAAATTCTTTAAATTAATATTTGCAAAATAAAATGAAAGTTTAGGTTTTGATTCAAATTAATAACGACATATCTTATTTTTAATTCATTTTTTTTATCACAGTCATTATTTATAAATGGTGCTCTGTAGCCTATTATTCTTCATGTTTTCCGAAACTTGTCTATTTAAAGTTAAAATATTTTATTTTCAATGAATTGAAGGCATTTTATGGAAGAAATTAATATGGCACAAAAGGCGTTGGAATGGAATGATGTTGAAAATCGAAACATTTCTTAGAATAAATTTTACAACAAAATGAAGTAGCGAATCTGACATTATATTCCAGTTTTTAAAATTGAATTAATTTCTTCTTATCACGAATTTTTAATCGAGTTGATTATTTTTTTTTTCAGCGGCATCACAAAAGATTCATACTGATTGACTTGATATTCTAAAGCTTCTGCACATATCAGCAGTTAATGCTTACTAAGAAAAACAAAAATGAAAAATGGAATTTTGTAGAATTTCAAAAGATATTTCTATCATACAATATAATGGCCTTGAAGGATAAGCTTTAAAAAGTCTTGAATAATTGTTTTGCAAATGCGCAATAGAGCAAAGAATTTTAAGTGTGAGATTTATAAAATTGGTTTTAACTTTATATACAGATATGCATGCAAGTAGGAATATTTATAATATTTACGTAAAAGGTAAAATCAATTCCATAAACTTCTCAATTTAAAATCCTTTATATATGTATATATGTCGTAATAAAGGTTTTTTTTAGAGAAAATACTCCCTTTTGAAAGAGAGAAACTCCACCATTGGCAGTGTTGATAGATATTGAATTAATCGCAGTGCAAAGAAGTTATGTGACACAGATAGCATTTCATATAATTTGAAACCACATATTATAAAAATGGATAAAAACTCATCTCGTATATCAGGGCTGATAAACAGTTTCTGAAGAGAATTTTAGTTTGATGCTTATTAATTGGTATTTGTCTGAAGAATGGAAACAAAATTTAAAGATCTTTCTTTACAAAGAGCCTATTAGAGTTCATATAATATATGAACTCTAATATGTATACTCTTTGCATATATATATATATAGCTTAGGAGCTAATAATATAGTTTATATATTGATTTCAGTTGCTATATCAGCGATGTATTGATAAATTAATCTTAATTATGAATTTGGTTCTTTTTTTATTACAACTGCCTTGTCAACTTCTTAAGAAAAAAAATTCCTTCATAAAAACTACTCAAACACTCTTTATAAAAAAAAAGTTATATTTCATTAGTATCGAGAAAAATATTTCAAAAAGTTTTAATGTTACAGTAAATAACTGCTAGCTTAATTTATATTTTAATAAATATGAAAAATTGCATTAATTCTTTTTAAAAGAAAAAGATTTTAGTTTGGCCATGACGTATTGAAGTTAGAGAAATTCCCGAATTCTGTGTATCTACATTATTTACTGAGGAATTATTTTTTCAATATAAGCTGCATAATCACATCTCATAAATTGACGAATTCCCCCAATTCATATTAAATATCGCCAAGGCTGTTAGTAAAAAAAAAATCACGCTGATGCGTTTAAATACACAAACAATGATTCACATTGCACACGAATATCGGTTTAAATAATTGCTTTAAAATGTCCTTTGATCTCTGAAGCTCGATTAATATCGCCAACTAAATTGGCGAAAAAAAAGTGAAACAAGGAATGCCAACTTCTTAGGAAAATCATGCCAAACAGCAAGTTGCTGTACTAGTAATGCTTCTCTGCTGGTATATGGTAGTGCTTTTCAACAGGTTCGTATTCGTGGGACTTGGCTTCATGATAGTGGTGGTGTCCTCCACCACCTCCAATGTCGATGGCGATTCCATGACCCTTGTGGACAGGTCCTACTTTGAGGGCGATCTTGCCCAGCTGGCTGAGACCCAGAGCTCCTACTCCCAGTCCAGCCCCTGCTACCTTGCCCAACGCCATGAGTAGTTTCAGCTGGGTGAGACCGATCACGCCAAGCTTGGCAATGGTACCGAAGTCAATTGGAATGCTGATGTCTACATTGGCACTCTTCTTGGGTGGGTGGTGGTACTCATGGTGATGATATTCTTGCCTGTGATAGACAATATAATTAGTAAGTCTTGTGAAAAGTTCAAAAGAAAAAAACGGTTAAAATTCCATAAATTTAAGGAATATGATGAAATTAATTAAAAAAGAATACAAAAATTATATATTTGTTAAGGCTGTCTTCGGTTAATGTTAAAGAATAGGAACCGAATTCGGAACATTTTTTCAGATATAAAAGAAATGAAACATTAATATGATATTCTGGCTTCACTATCCTTTAGACAGCAGAATTTTTTATTATACTTCCAGTTTTTAACCGAGTTGATTCATTTTTTCTGGTTTAAAATGTGTTTCGCATTTTTTCTCCTATACCGTAATGTTAAATGGGCTATGCCTTCACGTGTTATAACCAAAAAAGTATTCATGGAATATTTTGGCATTTTTAAAATCACTACATTGTTAACAAAGGTATTAGTTATAATATTGCAAATTTCCATAGAAATTGATGCATTTTTTCTGTCTGAAAATGTGCTTCGCGTTTAGTTCAAGCTCTCATACTTTTACCGAAGACAACCTTAATACGATATAGTTATCGACTTATTTATATTTCATAGAATGATCAAACCACGAAATTCACGATAAAATTACCAATACACGCTTTAATTCCGTGGCGAAATATACTCGCGTGCAGTGTATTAAATTGTTTAATCCTTACTGCCATGTTATTAGTCTAGTTTAGTGATTGGCAGACCACGACTCCTTCATAGATGGTTGCGGCTTTTCAGACTAAAAAAATTATTATTCAGTAGACAGTTTTGTGTACTAAAAATATATATTAATTAGAACACCACAGTTTTAATCGTGACCTCTGCCGGAGAACGAGAGTGCTATCCTCCCTGGGGCTCACAGGTATATGCTTAGTTAACTGGTTTCACTATCAACTAGGATCTTTTCTCGAACGTTTGCCAACCTCTTAGTCGACGGATGGGCCATTGCTTTAGCTCGCGATAACATTGAAAAGAGGTGAATTCCGGAGTCTGCAGTTTTTTTAAAAGGACTGCATTCATTACTTAAAACTTTGCATCTCAGAAAAGGTATATAAAGTATTCAATATATAAAACAAAAAATATAAATATAAAATAAAATAGTGGCAGTTTTATTCCATTCATTTATTGGGCTAATTTCAAATAACCTGTAGCTGTAAGTGTATTAAAATCAGTTTAATGAGATAAATGTATCCTGTGATACTTTTCTACAACTGTTTTTGAAATTAGAAGCAAGATTGCTCGTTAAAATTCTCAACACAGCCTGCAGGTTAATGTCATCCAACTTACATTTATAATTACTCTTGTTGATCTTTATGCAAGAAACACTTTCTCACTAATATATATCGACCCAACTATACAGAAAATATTCTATCTATTTTTTAATGACTGCCTCAGCTGGACGAAAAAAATATTTGCAGGCCGGTATTTGCCCGCGCCCTTGCCTACATCAATTTGTTTCAATTGCATATACCAGGGGTGGCGAATCTTTATGGATCAACATACCATTTTTTCTAAATAAATGTTTAATGAGGCATAGACGTGCCATCAAATAATTTTGACTTGGGATTAAGGGGAAAATAATAAAACTAAATACTGACAACACAAAACTCAATTTAGTACGAAAAAATACCTTTTACACAGTATATGTATAAATGTTTTAGTTATACGTGTAATTCAAATTAAAGAGAGTAACATTAGTGTTACTTCTGATGTTGCAGATTGTGGATGACAAATAACTTATATTAGGATTGTAAGATGCTACTTTTTGTGGAATACATGCTGAATTGGAGTCATTTGCCAAACAGTTTCTAAGCAATTAATTATTTTTACTATGGCTCACTTTTTTAACAAGAGGGTTTGTGATATGTTTCAAAATACCATTTTACAGAAGATGTTCTGCATAACCACTATTCTAGAATATAAAACACACCCCACTCTGTCACCTTTACTAATATAATGCCATATTTCTCGGTCTACCAAATTTGAAATTCTCTGTTACACTAACTTTCTTGCACTTTTTGTTCTTTTGCTGAACTAGCCATGCTAGATAACAGTTAAAAATCGTAAATGTAACACAGATAAACTTTAAAATACAGTTGCGTCAATGAAATTGACAAAATTTACATCATGAGCAATTGTAGTCTACGACGTAACTAAGGCAAGACAATAACAAATGAGTGCGTTCCCCGCCTCCCCGCGACCGATCACTCGCATTTGTTCGTAATACTTCATAGTGAAATTTGAAATTTTGAAATAAAATACAAACAATTTTTTGATCACAGGCGTGCCAATGGTTCTCCATCCCTGGCATATACTGACCAAATGAAGATTAAACTCAATTTCTCATTTTAGTTGCCTTGCTACTCACACAACAACGATTTAAAACTCTGAATTCAATAAAATTTTGAAATGAACTCACTTCGATTCATATGCAGGATATTCAGAATACTCTCCACCAATGACTTGCTCAATATTGGAGATTACGATGAAGAAGTAGAATAAATAAGAAACGAATATGTGTGATGTCTTCATCTTCTGTATAACAATGAAATTCACCTGAAAGAAAAAAGCAAATGGTTTAATATTTTAAATATTTAGAAATAATTTAATAATGGGAAAAGGGTGAAGTCATGGTCATAGCAAAAACTTTTATAACAAACAGTTATAAATTTGATTAAATATTCTTTTTATACTCAGAAGACGGGAACAAAATTGGCGTTTAAGGTTTCTTTGAAATTTCGGTTATACTTAACCTAAGCCATTTTGCAAAGAAAAATATTCTTGCGTTGATTTAAAAGGAAAAATCTTGTTCTATTAAAAATAAAATTGATAGAATAAAAAAAGATTAATAAAACAACCAAACAAAAAAGTATTTTTAATTTATAGATAGATGAATTATCACAATTTATACTTAAACAACAAATCTGAAGGGGATAAAAAATATGTCTGAAAAAGTACTCCGGACAGTTACGAGACTATCGTTTTTTGCAATTGGTTTCTAATTTGGCTGCTTTATTCGCCTATTCCGGTGGGAAAAATTCGCCAAACAGATTTGACAAATTTTCTTTTGTTTTAAAATCATTGTCTAGTAATAGATTTGAGGACTGATCTTAATTCATGGGTTTTTATAATAATAGCTATTTTTTATTATTGACTTCTTTGTTCGGCATCTATCTAGTTGTTAAAAGGTGGTAATAAATCTAAAACAAAATGAGTCTTCATAATAATTATTCAAATGCCAATATATAACTTCATTTCTCCAATAGTATATGTTTATTTATGGTACAGGTTTATAAAATAAGTAGATTTCAGTACTTGTTGTAGTGTTTTTATGAAATCATAGGAGTTTGGATTAGATTCGCATAATTTCTTAACTCTGAATTCAAGACAAAATAGAAAATTGTAAAAAAATTGGAAAAAAAACCCTAGAATCCACAAGATAAGGTATACAGCTAAACATATTCCGTATATTACAAAGAGTCGTGTATTTTAAAATTGAACATAGAAAAAGGATAATAAAAGGAGAATTCAAAACAATAAATTGTTTACATGAGGTGTTAGGTTGAAAAAAAAAGTCATACTAAGAACATTAGGGTTTTATTTTTATTAATTGTATTTCTGATATAACTGCTTTTTTTCCTGAACGCATTGGATCACGATATTTCTAGACATTAGAATATTGCTTTGTTTGGGAATTTATCTTCTGAATCAGTGGATAATAAGTACTAATTTCAAATACCAAGACTTTATTTTGATGTTTTCTACAGCAGGGGTGTCAAACTCGTGGCCCGCGGGTCGTAAGCGGCCCAAAGCGAGCATTTTTGCGGCCCGGTCAGTATATTGGCACACAATAATATATAATAAAATATCATAATATATATTCTCTTGAAATAGGAAAGTTAGTAGCAAATGTCAAGTGTCAAAACGTACATATTAAATTTTTCTTGTTTTTTTATATATGTTTACTCGAAATAAACCTATGTTTTTGAATTTTGATTTTCTTGTCGACCCACCTTAAGTTAAATCTTGTTTATTAGGCCCACGCCTGCCTTTGAGTTTGACACTCTTGTTCCACAGAATCTTGAGTACTGATGTAGTTAAATTAACAAGATAGCTTGGAACTTGCTGAATAAATTGAAAAAAAGACATAATATATATTCTCTTGAAATAGGAAAGTTAGTAGCAAATGTCAAGTGTCAAAACGTACATATTAAATTTTTCTTGTTTTTATATATGTTTACTCGAAATAAACCTATGTTTGCTTTAATTTTGATTTTCTTGTCGACCACCTTAAGTTAAATCTTGTTTATTAGGCCCATGCCTGCCTTTGAGTTTGACACTCTTGTTCCACAGAATCTTGAGTACTGATGTAGTTAAATTAACAAGATAGCTTGGAACTTGCTGAATAAATTGAAAAAAAGACACAGTTGATTTAGTTGAGTCATTTCGTATTTCTCTTACCAAATATTTATATAGGAGCGTAGTTACCACCAAATCAGCTATTAATGATACTGGGACTCAACATGTGTAATATTTTGTCACTTTCACAAATAAGTTTTATTAATGCCATTTTTAGTTGTTTTCCAAAAAAGGGCCCCCAAAGATTTTTGATACCGGGCCCACTCAATAAAAGATACGCCAATGTATATATTTATTCTAAAATACATACAATGAATAGTGCTACGAAGAAATAATATGTGTGTGTGTTGTATAAGTTAAACCCATCGTATAAACCTTACTAAACATGAATAAAAGAATAAAATGAGTTAGCTCTTGCTACAACTATCTTTCAACGTCTCTCTCTGTAAATGACCTCAGATAAGAAAACAATTTGTAACAATATAAAAACAAGTGATATATATAAAAAAATTAAGTCAATTCCTACTTAAGTCAACAAAGAAAAATTTTATTTTAGCTACTTTTTATTAAATAGTTACAATTAATATAAATACGTTTAGACATATGACATAATCACAACATTAAGTAATGGTAATTAATTTTTTTTAAATTATGGTAATTAATTATTAAGTATGGTATTATTAAGTATGGTAACTTTAATTTCATTTAATTATCATTAAAATATCGTACTGTCATCCAAAACAATCGTGTCTATAAAATTTCAGTTCAACTGAATTCTTTAAAACGTGAGAAAAAAAGTCATTTAAAGATTTGACCCACGTCGCTAAAAATAAAACCAACGATGGTGTATCTATAATTCTTTAAATAATTAGTTTCAATCAATTAATTTTAATTCATTATAATTAAATTATTGTATTTTTACCCAAAACAATAGTGTATAGAAAATTATAGCTCAAACGAGCACTTTAAAATGTATTTTATTCATGATTGAAAATTCCACCAAGATAAATAAATGGAGAGTGTGAGCTAATAGTAGGAATTGAATAAATAAATAAAGCCAAACGCATTTCAACGTGGTAGACATTACAAAAATCATGTTTTGAATATTAACGAATATGTTTTGAATAAAATAATGGATGGTTTCTATTTTTTGTTTCATTTCTGAGGTTAAATAAAGTCAAACTATAGAGATAAATAAGCATAGGAAAGAAGTAACAGGTGTTATACAAATAAAATTTACTTCCTCCTCTTTCATTTTTGTTTTTTAAAATGTTTTGTTAGAACTTTCTTACGTAATATACTGCTCAAAGGGATTGCTTTGTATAAATTTAAAATGTTCTGTTACGATTTTTTTGACATTTACAACAACATTAAGAGGAAAACATAGTAAACAAAAAGACTTTCAAACAGGAAGTGCTCTTATTCCTATTTTTCTTGGGAAAAATTTCAGTATAACCTATTTCTAATATGTTTTAAAAGTTACTTTTTATTTTTTATTTATTTTGATTTTTTCTTTTTGAATATTTTTATGCTACCAAAAGATGCTATTCATTAAAATATTTTTATCTGTTCTAGTTGCTCTATCATAAATAATATTTATCATCATATATCCTAGTTAAGTAATTCTATTTTTCTTCGCTCAGAATTCTTCACAAATCCACACACACACACAAAACAATTCAGGTATACACGTATGTAACACCGTTTATGTATGAACAGTCTTTTTTCATTTAATATATTTAATACTGTAAAAAAATTATCTTGCAAATTCCATCAATTCATCCTTTTCGGAGGCTCTAAATCCATCGACTTCAGTGTTTGTTATAATTCACCATCCTTTCAGCTCAAACCGAAATTTTCCACTTTTTCAATAATTACAACTATTATGACTGTGGTAGTTGAATGGTCAAGATATGGGCTTCGAACCGGAACTGAACCGAAAATCGCAAATAACCGTTATTTTGATCGGAAGGAAAACTAAAACTGAACCGAAAAAAAATACCGGTTTATTTCGGTTCGATATATCTTCAATCATTTTGTTACTGTAAACAACTTCTCAATATTTTCTAATTTAACGTCAACCATATAATTGTATCATTATTACTCGTACATTGCCTCTCGATTTCCTGTTTTGATGTTCACTACTACTTTTCTGTTTCGCATGAAACGACTTGTAAAAGGCAGATTTAATTCAGTTGAATGAACTAGATGATTTTTTAAAGAAAAATATCAGTCTCAGCTGTATTTTTCACATCTCAGCATGCGATCATCCACGGATGTTTGCTTAGATAGACAAACCAGAATCATAAACCTAGTTGTCAAATACTCTTTTGATAATGGATAAGAATGCCGTTCTCTACTCACCACTTGTATCGTACATACTGCATAATTGTATCAATTCACATAGTGCAATATAGTATTTAAAAGAGAATAAAATCTTTTAAATTTTGATCAAATTACATTTTTTGTTTATGATAGAGTTATATTTTTAGTGCAAATATAAAAGAATATACAGAAAAAAAATTATTTATTCGGAACTTAGCCGAAAACCGTAATTTTTGACGGAACGAAAACCGGAGCTGAACCGATATATATATATTTTTTGTTGAACCAGAACGAAAACCGGAACAAAAAAAAATTCGGTTCGAAGCTCTGGCATTGCTTTCGTGAACTCGCGGCTGGCATTGCTTTCTTCGCTTCTTGGTTTCTTCGAGTATTGGTGCGATTAAGGAGCTGCGACCATGTTTCAAAATCACAAGTTTCGTTGCCAAGAGACTTCATCTTGTTTCTGCGAATGGCATAAATAAATAAGTAAGTAACTTTATTTAGCAATTCGCTAAAACAATCTGGAATAAGATCTTTACAGTATTTTTTTAAAAAGAATACTGTGGTTTCTTTTAAGATTGATGTCAGCAAAATTTGAATTTTGTGCGTTTTGTATTTTAATTAACAACTTGAAGGAAATTTAATACATCAATTCACAGCACAATCTGTTTTTGATTAGATTAGCTATTACTCTTTACAGAAATATTACTTTTTAAGAGAGCAAATGAAATATATGTATATGAATGCGTTCTTTTTTTAAAGTTTTATTATTACGGTTTTTAATAACAAAAAAAAAGGATTGATTTTTTTTTTTCCTTATAGGTTACGAATCAATCATTAACCATTGCCGAGAGCATCCAAGCCAAACAGAACACTCTGGAGATCTTTTACAAACCGTATAATCATACGACATGGCCACTGCCGATTTTCTGCATCATGAAAATCCGCCTACTTGGGCTGGGGTCGAACCCCCAACCTTGGGTGCAGAAGGCAAGCGACAAATCAATCACGCCACTAGCTGGCATTTTTTTAAAGATTATCTGGGATATATAAAAGAAGTATATTTTGTTATACATTCGTCAGTGAAATATAGTTTTACCTTTTCACTTAGAGATTGTATAATCTATTAAAAACTCCCTCATCCTACATCCCTCTCCTTTTTAGATGTATGGAGTTTATAATTTTTTTGCAGATACATCTGATATAGGCGATTTGCGAGAAAAGGAATTGCTTTCATTTTGATCTTTCAGGATTAAAAAAATAAAAATTTAATCCCCCGAAACTTAGACAAACAAAAATAATAAGCGAGTTATAATTAACGTCGCATTCTAAAGCAACACGAGGTCTATTGGCGACGGACTTCGTAATTTTGTATCATGGTCAAATTAGCATATGACACATAAACTGGCACCCCCTCTCCTAACAACCACACCACACCAACGGGAGGAATTTGAGCCACAACGATTGAATATAAATCAGCCCCTCTAAAGGGCAGAGTCTTAAACGGCACCAGGATTCAAACCCATGATACGCCCAGAGTTCGCGACCATGATTATTAGGCTGCAAGGCTTACATAAAATAATAAATCCTTAGAGAAATTTCAATTTATTTTAATTTTACAGTATTTGCACAATATCTAGTATAATATTAAAAATAGATAACCAACATTTTTTCTAGTGAAATCATCAATAAAACTAGTGAAAACTAAAAAATATTTTAAAAAGCACGATCGAAGGCGGCTGTGGTAACTGGGTCTCCTCTCACTAACGGAACGTTCACCTCTTAATTTTCATGGATTTTTCTAGATTTTTTTCCCTTTTGTGTGTGATACACCTATATACACAGGCAATTTGCTAATTCTTACTAAACGTAAATCCTTAAATTATTTAAAGTCAGGACAGCCAATTCACATCTCACTTCCACACTGAATGCTGATTCTCTCAACAGAGTTCTCTCACAGCATCGCTCCAAGTCTTTCAAAAAATCACAAGACCTCCTAAAAGCGGGAAAAACATACAGACTCGGATCCAAAAACAAACTTTTCAAGACACGGACCTGGGGATCATTCCACGATCCATATGACTGACTGAAAATTTTCAAAGTCAAAATGTTTTAAAAGTGGAATGGAATATTTAATACCTGTGGAACAGAACATTTTACTGTTAAGGCTACATAATACCCTTTTTCAAAAAATGTTTTGGGAGACAGTAACAATAAAAATAATTCTTTTTTATTCAGATTATACTATTAAGTTCATTCTGATAGTGAAAAGTCCGTTTGACTAGCTATTTTTTTTTACAATTTTAAAAGTTAAGAAATTTTGAAGTTTTTTCAAACTTATAAAATACTCAATTTTTAAAATATTTTAGTCATTTTAAGTGATTTATGCTTCTCATATTATTGCAAACAAAAGTTAGTATTTATTAGAAAACCTGTACCTTTGTTAATTTTTAATAATTATTATTCTACCTAAACCTGGAAAAAACACGAAATTTTTTTAAATATTAACTTTAGCATTTTTTAAAAAAATAACTAGAAAGCTCTGACCTAAGTCCATACTAAATAACTAGAAAGCTCAGACCTAAGTCCATACTAACTTTTGTAGAAAAAACGTTTTTGAGTACAAACAAAAATTTTCAAGACTCTATCTTGAACAGAAAAAAAATACTTAGGGATTAGAAAACACATATCTCTCTTCAAAATTAAAAAAGTCCGAGAAAAACGCATTTAAAGTTCGTAAGTACATAAAACAAAAACTTCTAATGTCCGTAAGGCTCTAATTTTGTAATATGTTATTTCTCAATATATGTTCTACATTAAAACACTACTCTAATTAAATATGGCTGAAAACATTTTTTTAATTCAAAATATATTTTTGAATAATATAGATACCATTTGTTACGACGACAGGTTATTCAGTTTAATCTTAACTAATATTTTCATAAAAGTTTTGAAACACTAAGCATTTAGGTACAAAATAGTAATGTTACTAACTTAAATGTGCCCATTTTATATGCAAAAATTAAAAACGAAATTCAACTTCTGAAAATCAATCATTTTATCATAAAAGAATTGAACTACTAAATTATGCATCATTAAATGTTAATGTTTGTGTTTTTAATTCAGTCCAGTTCACAGAATAATAAATACACAATCATCCATTCTCTACCGACCGTTAAGGAGAAGAAAAAAAACCGCAAGCTCGCAACAACTAAACCCGCTCATTTTCTACGAGTCGATTCATTTCCCGGAACACAGCACGCATTCCATATTGTCAAGATGACACTCTTAAAAAGGAAAATCGATTTCTTTCTGTCGGAGAAATCATTCTATTTCTGCATTCGTAGGGCCAGCGGGATTTCCCCACTGACCCATATTCGCATCCCACTTTCCCTCGGGCCCTCCGCCTTCACGTCTTTCGCCCCCCAGGCCATGAAAAAAGTCGTCTGCTTCGAGAGGCCGTTGACCGTATCCGTGACGGGTTTACTGAAAAAAGGGACAAGGGATGGATTCGCGTAAATAAACATTCTAATTTGATTAAAAAGAAAAGAATCTCTTTATTTGAATGATGTATCCTTTGAAGACTGTAGACAATGGTTTCTATTTTACACTTCTTTCTGTATGAATAAAGCATCTTGAGGTATCTTTTTTAGAATGCGGCTTTTGATACAGTTGCGGTGAACGTAATAGTTGAGACTTTCAATCAATCAAAAACCATTGATTCCTTGTTGATATTTAGGAAACTGACAGTTTTAAGGACTTTTTGTGTCTCAAAGTAACAAATGAAAACGTCAGTGAAGATAACTTGAAAGAAACTATGTTTATAGAAAGGAGATTTGCAAATATTTATACACTAAGGATTGTTCATAGAATAAAGAAGCGCATGTATAAATAGCAGTTTTCCTTTTCATAGATGAAACACTTCGAAATGGTCATACCGAGGAAACTTTTTCGCACAAAATCAGACATTTGAAAATGGAAACCATTGTGTGTATTTCCAAGGAAACATTGGCCTATATCAGGGGTGGGCAAATAGCAGCCCGCCAAAACAGTTGACAAAACGAAATAGACAAAATGTTTTCTCCAGGGCTTCAAACGGTGATTTTTTTTCTTTCTGGTTCGTATATATATATATATATTTAAAAGAAGTAATCCTAAGGTGTGGACATTGTTCAATTCAAGCCCTGATTTTCTCCATATTTGGGTAAAATATATTTGTGAAGAAAAATTTTCTCATGAAGATAAATAAGAGTAAATACAGATGCAAGTTGACCGACATTAACTCTTAAACCATGATGAGAATTTCAACAATTACTCACTCCTGATTTTAAAAAATTGTAGAGACGTGCGATAAGGTACGTTTGTCTCTCATTAAACTCATTCTAAAATATTAAAAATGTTCATACTCTAAAATGAAATAACCTTATATTAAGGTATAATATTAAGGTATCTGACTACGTTCGCGCGGAACTGTGATTTTGCAAAAGCGTATAAATGGATAATATTTACGATATTTAGTGTCACTTAGATTAGAAAATGTATATAAAATTGTTTTAAGAATAGTATTATAACTAAAATTTATTTAAGTACAATATTTTGACGAAAAATTAACATAAAATGACCCATTTTCAAAATGTTTTCCTTTTGTGAAAAATGATTATTTTATAATAATATTTAGCTCTGTACAGAGGTTCAACCAGATTTTTTGAAATATATAACTTAGAAATGGGTTTATCCATGTTTTACGACAACAGAGGGGAGAAATTTTAAGAAAAAAAACGCAGATAATTATTTCAATGGGTCGTAACTTTGAAAATAATGTGAATTTTTCAAAAATTCTAGTTGAGCCTCTTTACAGAGGCCTGAGCTATATATGGGCAAAATATTAATATTTTAGAAACATTTTTCACAAAAGAAGAACATTTTGAAAAAAGGTTATTCTAAGTTAATTTTGCCGAAATATTGTATTTAATTTTTTTTGTTAAAATGTCCTTAAAACAATTTTATACATGTATTTTAATCTAAGTGACACTAAATACCATGAAAATTATCCATTTATGCGCCTTTTTAAAATCATGGTTCCGAACGTAGTCGGATACCTTAAATGTGTTTCTATATTATGGAATTAGCGCAGAAAAGAAATTGAATAAAACTGCCACCACTTTATTTTATTGATTTTAATGGTACAATTTTATACCTTTTCTGAGATGCAAAGTTAATTAATGAATGCAATTATTTTAAAAAGTTGCAGTCCTCTGATATCCTCCGCTTCCATTAAGAAGCTCTTGAGCCAAAACAATTGCTCATCTTTGCCCTTTGTGAGTCTACCATTGATAGAGTTGAATATTTATTTAGGCAAAATAAAAACCTTTTATCAATTGGTTTACTAATTCAAATTAATTGAGTTTAGTCGACACATTCGCCGACTCTTTTATAAGATTAGGAATTGGTAGGAATAAGAGAAAATTACATATGTGAAATGAATTCCTATTGGTATATCTTTTTAGATTCATAGTTTTTCTTTCCTTTTGATCAGTGGTTCCCAAACTTTTTTAACCCATGAACTCCTTTTTATTGTGAAAACTTTCCCAGGATTCCCAAGTGAAAAGCTACATAAATGCATAGTATAAAAATTACAAATTTGAAAAAAAAAATATTTTGTTGAAGCATTATTTATTGAAATTATACTTTTTGTTTAAAAAATAAAATTAAAAAATATTTATGACTTAGGATGAACTTGATGAAATGTTACAAGTGTATTTATATGTCCGTCTCAATATTTGTGAGCATCAACCACAAATCCCCCGAATACTATTTATTATTTTTTTGTGATGAGGTTTTTTACGGCTCTGAATCCACGGGAAGATGGGAAAGTAGCCAACAACTTCACTTACAATAACCCATAGAGCAGGATATGAAATTGGGATCTGTTTTCGTAACCAGAATTTGTGGTATCCTTGTTCAAACACAGGTTTCAAGTCCTTCATGTGTAGATGTTTCAACAAGATGTACTCCCGTATTAGTATGGATTCATCTGCGTTTGGGATTTGACTTAGACTACGCGCAAAAGAGTTCCACACCCAGTCGGGAACATTCAAGTGAATTGTTATTTATTTAAATATCCATAAAATAAAAATGGATCAATTTTTTTTAAATTTTATATTAAACCTTGCACGGACCACCTGGCATTGTTCGGTTACCCCAAATCAATTTTAATTTTCACGAACCCCTTAAATGATTTCGGGGACCCCAGGAGTCCACAGGGAAGACTGCTGTAGACAAATGCGCAGAACAATGAATAAAATAACATTTTCTTCTAAGAACTGGTGAAATATAACTAAAGTATTATTTACTCATAATGCCCCATTCAAATTTTAAAAAACATCGTATTTTTTCAAATCTAAGCCACGCTTTTTTTCCAGTGCAGTTACTGAAAATCGGGTGCAGCTTAGAATCGAAGGTGGAAAAATTTGTTGGCTGAGGAAAAATTTAACATATGATACTGGTGGTTAGAGCAATTACAGGTTCATGCATGTATTTAAAAGTTTTTAATACAAAAAATAAATTAATAATGCACTTCTTATCAGTTTTCATTTACATTTTTTTTTAATTTCGTAAGAATCGGATACCGCCCTTTTACGCTATTTTTTTTTTTTTTTTACAAAAACATGTTTGGGGTTAGGCTTCGAGTCAATGGCCATTTAGATTCGAATAAATTTAGTAGTAATGTTCAGGCGGTAGTCATTTATTTATAGTTGTTGTTCGAATAATTATTTAATGAGTAATTATTAACCGAGATTATAGGAAACAAATCACGAGTCATAGCAATAAACAATCTTTCCAAGAACACTGAACTTTGAAAAGAGGACAGAGAACAAAATGACAATTTTCTAAAATTCGTTTTAATATTTTTACAAAAAGACATGATAGAAATACATTTTGAGTTCAAAAGAATTATTTTTAACCGATGACGCGTTCATCTCTTACCTACTTTTCATTTTTTGCTTCCCATTTAATTAAGTAGCATAAATTTCGATCTGTATTCATTACCTAAAACTATAATTAATGTCAATAGGACTTTGGTCGTGTATCTTATGTTGTTTCTCGTATCCTAAAATAGAAAACTTGTGTTTGCTTTATTTTTGAAATGGTTATATCTGGAAAAAAACAATTACAGTTGTCGCGGTACCTCTTTCTCATGTTGGTTGAGGTTAAGATCTTCCCGAGGGATCCAAACGCAGCGTGAAGAGGAGAAGCCATTAAATAAAACTCGAAACGATTACAAGCAAGAAATTACAATAATTTACTTAAGGGAACCAGGACATCAACCACATTCAAAATATCGATTTTCCAATTTTAGTATTAAAAAAATAGTGCATATTTTTGTGAACACACAAATATGTTTTACACCTTTATGTCCGTTGATAAAATAAGCTTAAAATATGAAAAATGTTATTAACAAACATGTAAACAAACGTTTACAAATGTTTAGTTTTTTATCTTTTTCTCCAAAGCATACTTTTTTGCTTTTAGGTTCAATTTTAAAAATCTATTGCACTTCATGGTTCCAAATTTTTTATACTTCTATACAGAATACCTGTACATATAGTGAACCTTGTCTTTTTAGTCTAAGTAGTACATAGTTTTTTAAAAATATTTTTTTATGTGTGAATAAAGGGGAAAAAATAAGTTTTCAAAATTACAAAGTTTTATAATTTTTTTAAAGAAACTATCTTAATATTTTTATTAAAAAAAATAAATTCACTCTATTTTTGTATTGTTTATATATATGCAAAATATTTTACATATTTAAGAGATATATTTTTTAAAAAATGGTACCCAAACATAAGTATGTATTATGAGGTCTCAAAAATTATATCCAACTTAAATTAAACAGAAAAAGAAAAATTTAATTAAAAACTTGTTTTTGTATTTCTACAGAATTATTAAATTACCTTTATTAAGACCACAAAAAAAATCTAAGATTTGTTGGAAATTTTTAAAGATATATAAGCAAAGAGCATTATTTTCGGCATATTACTAGTATTCTAAATAGTTGTCGAACCGCAAATCCTCTCGTGAGGTTAGTGGAAGGGGGTGGGAGGCCCCTGACCAACCCCCAGAATTTTGCTCCCTCCATATTGGGGTGAAACCAAGCAAAATCGTACTGTCACCCGTGCATGATGCTCAAAACTAAAGCTAAATGACAGGTGTAAAAATCTAGCCCCTCTAGCCGCAAAAAAAATTTTTGGACCGAACTGATTTGGTAACAACAACGCATTTAAAATTTTCATTTTAAAAAGTTTTATGTGAAAAATTTTACCGGTCTTTGTTTTTTTTTTAAAAATTTAAAAATTTTTTTTTTTTTAACTTTTTTTCACCCCCATCCCAAAAAATTTTTTTACAAAAATATAGTTTTAAAAATTTGAGCCCTTTTTTTTAAAAATTTAACATTTAAAAAATACACCCCCACAAAAATCCTTTTTTTTAAAAAATTAAAATTAAAATAAAACCTTTTTAAAAATTTAATTTGAATGTAAATATAACCCCCCCAAAAATTTTTTTTTTTTTAAAAAACAAAAAGACATTTAAAAGTTTTTTTTTAAAAAATTTTAGAATTAATAAATAAAATAACCCCCCCCCAAAACCTTTTTTTAAAAAAATACGAAATGGGGCATTTTGATTTTTTTTAAAAAAAGGCTTTTTTTTAAAAAAAAATCCCCACCCGTCTTTTTTTTACAAAAATCGAAATTTACATTATGGGTTTTTTTGTGAAAAATTTGGGGAATTTAAAATTTACACCCCCCCCCAAAACCTTTTTTTTTCAAAAAAACAGAAAATTTTTAAATTTTCCTTTTGAAAATTTGAAGTTTAAAAACAAAAATAAAAGGGGTTTATAAAAAAAAGCGCGGACACCTTATAATAACCTCAAAAATGAACGCAAGTGATTAAACCAAAATTTCCCAAAATATAACCAATGGGACGAAAAAGTTAAAAAAGAAAGGAAACCTTTTTTCCCTCTATTTTTAAAATCCAAAAGCCTTTTTCTGGGAAAGTTTACACCACAATCGACAATCCACATAATGCCCGCAATGCTTTCAGATGTTGGGTGTAACTTAAAAAATTTTCCCGGGGCTTCCGTTATTTTTAAAGAACAATAAAAGAGTAATTTAATAGCCAGTGACCTAAATTTACTTTCGTGGTATTAATAGAAAATTGAAACATTTCTTTTCGAATCGCGAGTTGAGGAAGTAAAAAGTAAAAATTAGGTAATTTATATAAATTTTTCAAAGATATTAGGGTTCGTAAGCTTCTCTTTTTCCTCGGGAGAAAAAGTCCTGAAAGAAGTTGCGCAGTAGGATCAGTTTTAGAACAGCCAATTCAAAATAGCGCAAACACGGAGAAAAATATCTCGCGCTCGAAATCGTAGAGTGAGAGATTAACGTCGCACTGTTACGCTACACGAGGGCTTTGGGCGACGAACCTCGTCATTTTGAACCATGGTCGAGTGACGAGGAAGACAACTCAGCTGGTACCCTCCTCTCCTAACAAACACACCACACCAACGGGAAGACGTTTGAGCTCTCGACAGTTTGAACGTGCATCGCTCCCTTACACGGAGGGTTTTAGTGGTACTAGACTCGAGCTCGTAACATGCCAGCCACAATCTGATACCTTGACCACTAGTCAACCACGGCCACTTGAAATCGTAGAGCCCCTTGAATTGTATTCGATATCTCTTTAAGAAAATTGTCACAATTCTCACTAGAGACTTCATCCAACTCTCCACTTCAGAGCAGTAACAAAGGTAGGCTTACGCTTCAAAAAAGCAAACTAATAATTGAAAATAATCAACACAAGAAAGTTATGAACTGTGCTGCTAAATCTAAACCTAAGCTCTCACTCCTTGTATCAACATCATTGATTACATATCGCAACTGCAGTACTTTCTACACTCTGCCTCATCTTGTCATGTTGTGTTATCACTTATATCTCCTCGATTGCTTAGAGAGCAAGCTTATAAACAAGTAATATATAAAAATTTAAGCCAATTGCTACTTAGGTTAACAAAGAAAAATGTCATTTTAGTTACTTTTTATTAAATAATTACAACTATTATATAAATATGTATATACATATGACAGAATTACGATATTAAGTGGCACAAAATAGAGAAAACGATTTTCCTTGCAAAATTTTCCTTCCTATATATGGTGTTGGAGTATTATTTTTGTTAGTTACTAATTATTCATTCATAAATCTCTCACATTCTTAGAAATCATGCCATCCCAGGTAAGATTCGAACCTTTGGATCAGAAGTCCAACGCGCTATCTATTGCGCTACAAAGCACAACAAACGATTTTCCTTTTTGTATATAGGGTAAGACTATTATTTTTGTTTGTCACTATCTATTCATTAATTTAATTTAATTAATTAATTAATATTTGAAGAAACCACACATGATCATCAAGTGTCACCCACTACAAATTTTTTAAAAAAATGTATTTGGACTTGAGGGGATGAATAAAAAGTATTTTATTAACGATTGAGCAAGATATATATATATATATATATATGGGGAGTATGAACTAATAGTAGGAATTGAAAAAAACACAAAATGCAAATTGTATAATGGGTGTTGGTTCGCCGTTACGGTCACAGAGGGTGCCCTCCCCTTGTAGTTTCAATTTTCAAAACCGTTTATCACCTTTCGCGTGGTAGCTCTCCTTTCTTAATAATTTCATTGCAGGAGGAAAAAAGGAGTAAAAGTTTCATGCTCTAAGGTGTGAGAAAATGAAGAGAGTGGAAGATATACGAAGGTATATCTATATGTATACTTTGGTATTAATGCCACGTAATACCAGTCCTAGTGTGATGTCACTCTTTACACAGTTATTAAATTTCTCTGAATCTGGATATACTCTAAAAGTAGATTAAGGAAAGGTTTTAAATTATAATGTGCATTAATAATAAAGATGTTACAGAGAAAACTTTATGAAATGTGAAAAAACTTTTTTTTTTCAAAATAAAGGGATATGAGCGATACCAAAACAGTTTCTAACCGCAGGGAATCCACCGGCTTCACTTTTCAAATCCAAAATAGAATATTTTCTCCACTGTGACCCGATTTTCTTTTATGTAATATTATCCTTCGAAAACAGAAAATCGAAGCAAAAAAATCCATCCTGGTTGCGGAACAAAAACAAGAAGGGGAAAAAAATCAAACAAAGAGCTTCTGCCACAACGTGTCAATAATAAGACCACCGCCGACAGCTTCCTGTAACACGCCGAGATTTACAACACTTCTTGATGATGCAATTGAAGACAAGAAAGATCCCAAAAAAAATCAAAGATGAGGAAAGAATCCACTGACCACATGGCCGAGGGCTAATTTCCGAATGAATTTCACAGGCAATCTTTGTGCATTTTCAGAAGAAAGAAGAAAAAAAAGTTAACAGATGTGTGTTTCTTAAAGAGATCAACTTCATGTAGGGTAATCCATTAAAAAAAACTAATGCTTTTCGCTAAGAAATTGTATCTGAACACAGACAGGAAGTAAAAGGATTTGTAACAAAAAAGTCACGAAAGATCCTCGCGGAAGTAAGGATATATTGACACGATAAGGCTGTGCGAGATTAAAAATAAATATAACTGGATGATACGTGGTTAAAAATAATGAAACAACGAGCGGAAGAGGAGACAGCGCTAACGACTTCCTGCATTTCTTTTGTGTTAGTGAAACATTTCTAAATAGTATATTTGATTATAATTGGTTTCGAGCAAATAGAACGATACATTTTGTTGCAGGTAGAAAATGAGAGTGCTTAAAATCAATATTAATTATGGAACCTCTTATTGTTTAGCTACGATTCCTCATTTTAATTTGAAGGACTAAAGGATACTGAATTTTTCGATGAATGGATGTATTAATTAGGATATTTTTAGAAACTTGACAACTATTGTTGTACAAATTGTTTTAGAGGATATAAAAGAAAAAAATTAACCTTAATTTCTGTATTGTTTCTAAGGTTTCAATGCAATCAGTTTTATTATAAAATTGGTACGTTTCTTAAATAATAAGGAGTAAGTTTATGTTTATTTTTCTAGAGCTGAAGTGTCACCCTCGTCAAAATAGCAATGTTTGTCACCAACAACCCTCGTGTTGCCAGGGTATATGTTTTTAATAAACGATTACTAAATATGTCTCTTTTTCTGAAGATATTGCAAAATAATCCTCGTACCTGAATGACCACAACGTTGCAACTGCTCTAAAATCGTGCGACCATTTTTAAAATATTTGTGGATTCAAAGAAAAATATATATAAATTAAATGCCGAAATATCAGTGAGTCCATAAAGGGTTGTAGTTACTTATGCCACCTGCTTGACAGTAACATCAGATCAAGGACCATGAAATCCATCGCGGGAAGGGACTAGTCGTACGCTTGCCGTTAGCCGTAGCTTTGAGTACCATACAGGTGACAGTGCGATTTGACTCAGTACCACCTAAATTTTGATGGAAAACACTCTGGGGTGGGGATCACACACACACACAGAGAGGCCTTCCACCTCACTTTCCCTTATACCAACCTCACGAAAGGACTTACGGCTTGATGACGATTTAGCTGCAAAGGCATTATACATTTATAAACATCCATGCTTTCTCCGACATTCGAAACCAGATTCAACGATATATCAGTCAGCGTCACAAACCACTGTACCGGATATCATGAAGTAAATGTACATAAATGTAACATTGCAATCAATGAAATTAGCTTAAAAAGACTATTCAAAGTAAAGTGATATGTTATCGATAGCTTTAGAGTGTTGCTTGTAAGTGCAACGTCAATAAGCAATTAATCGAGAATTCGAGGATGATCGTGGAAGACGTGACAGAATCTAAAAGGTTCAATCAAATTCAAGCTCAACGAGATTTTATTGTAAAGAAAAAAGAACCTAATGAAGAGGCAACAGGGATTCTGAATTGACTATCCGTATCCGTACTGCATTAAAACAATTAAAACAGTTAAGGAATCATTCAGAGGAAGTAATTTAAAATATTAGATTTCGAAATAAATGAAAATTAACGGGAAAAGAGCGTTTTTGTCGTCAATAAGTTTTTCGTCAAAAGTTTCTTTTCTACCCAGTAAGAGTTAAACACTGATCTAAGATTGTTGAATTGGTATTTGTTTTAAATGGTTTTTCGATAATTCCTTTTTTTTGATGCAAATTTCCTCTCAACACGTTGTTTCTGTAGAATCAGTTATTCACAAGAGCAGAGTAATTATTTAATTATACACCCAACTATTTTTTTTTTTATTTATACCGACTTTTTTTACTCGATTTTGAAATAACACGGTACCTCGAATTTAACAAACTTAATTTTTTTTGTACAAATTTTTTGTTCTAGCATAAATTCCCCGAAAAATTTGGGGATTCTCGCCCTTTGGATGAGAACAATTTGATCGAATTTGACAGTTTAAGATAATAAAGAAGTCAATAATGACGAAGTCGAAGAGGAATTCAGCTACTTTCAGCTGATTTAATCCGCGAGGGCTTGAAATTCGCTAAATGGAACAACATTTTTTTACTCAGGATCCTGACATAGAGAGTGCTTTAAAATTTCAACGTAATTGTAAGTTTCGTGTAGCCGAAAGGACCCGGATAGGCTGGACATCCGCCAGTGCCAAGGGGTCTCTAGATCTTCTGCGCCAAGGGCCCGAAACGAGCTTAAATCGGCACCCGAAGGACTTCATAATTTTGAGCTACGGTCAAATGACGATGGCAGTACTTGCACCCAATCCAATCTTCCACACTACTCTAATTTTTGTGTGGCTGTGGTTACCTAGTGGTCAAGGTATCGGATCGTGGCTGGCATGTCACGAGTTCGAGCCCATTACCACTAAAGACTCGCTGTGCAGGGGCACGATGCACGTTAAATCTGTCGAAAGCTCAAACGTCCTCCCGTTGGTGTGGTGTGGTAGTAGAGAGGGGTTCCCAGCTCTGGTGTCCCCTTTGTCATTGACCAATTTAAAAAATTTAGGGGTAATCGCAAAAGCTATCGTGTAGGTGAACAGTGCGGCGTTTTTCCACTTCTAATTTTGTGTAAAAGAGCTTTTGGTGGTGGGTGAGGTGGACAACGTGTCTAAAGGAACACAATGTTTTGGCAACGGACCTCGTAATTTTAAACCGTTGGCATATGACGAAGACGATGTGGCTGAACTAGCACCCCGCTCTCTTGTCTTTCGCACAATTGCTGTTACAAAATTGAGGTAAAAAAAAGCTCAGATAACACCTTAACAAATATCAAGATTTCAAATTCATATACATTAACTCATCGTGTAGTTTTAAAACAATATTAACTAGAATTAGCAATTGGACAAATAGTCTCTACCAAAAAAAAGGAAGTCCTTTGAAACAGAACTTAAAAATTGCGCCACTGAGAATGCGAAACAATTACATTGGTTAACGCAAGCAAAAAAAAAAAAACCCTGTAAAGAAGAAACTACCGCTGGTGAAAGTCAAAACAGAAGTTATTGGCTCAAATAAGTGAAACTGAGTTATAAGACATCCATTGCGGTACATTACCAAACGGATGTCCTGCTAAAAAAAGTTTTTTTCCCTTTTTCCTCAACCTTCGCTTGACCCAGTGCCCTTATCTTCACATACCTCCCCTAAAAAACAAGGGGTTTTTTCCCCGTCTCATTGTTAGAACAGCAATTTGCAGTATACTTAAAAGCACATCTAATCCGTTTCAGAAAAGGAGCGTTAATGAACCACTGATAAAAAAAAAAACAATGAAAGACTGTGGTATTGAACTCAATTGCTGCCATTTGATTTCACGCTTCGATGAATCTGAAAGCCACATTGAGAAAAAAACTGAAGATGATTGTCTCATACTTTTGTACTGGAAAAAGCTTAGTAAATAAAACTTCTTAATTTAAATGTTTGATTAAAGCTTCGTTTATACATTACTTTGACCTTGGGTCAATAAATCTTTTCTTATAATTATGATGAAAATCCTTAGAAAACGAAAGTTGTGTGGTTGTTCTTTTGGTTCATTAGGCTTAGGTGTTAGGTCTTTGTCCTAATTATAAGGGTTCTTTTTTTTTTTAACTTTGAATTTCAAAAGCAAAATTCTAGCTAAGGCATCATCCTGATCATTCGGTCAAAGTTCAAAATAGAAAGGCCTGTCCTAAAAGTAGCAACATTACTTGAAATGAAATTAATTTCTCAATGAATTGATGTAAATATCATCAGATGTGTATAGTTAAAGAATAGATATCAAAAATAATTCCTTTAATATTAGTTGTTCCTTAATATAAAAGATGTATTTTTGTATCAGATTGATTTTAAATAGTATTTATAAAAAATATTCTAAGTTTGTAGGAAAATCATTGTATGTGCTGGGATGAATTCAAGAATTTAGAAATTGAAATTCATACGGCCAGCTATTATGAGTCGTGTGGCTCGATTAAAAATAAGTCCTTTGATCTGAAAATGAAGTACACTTGAGTAAATAACAAATTTTCGCTTAAAAAATATTGAGCAACTATTAAAAAAACTTTTTTTAAAAATATTTTGAAATTTCTCAATAATATTTTACTTTTGTTTTTGAAATGATTAGAATTTGTCTTCTCTTTGGAATTATTGTGAAAACATATTTTATTTTTTTGACTTTTATATTTTTCAAAACTTTGTTTGACTCTAAAAATGTTTTAGAATTTTAACTGGAAAATATTTTCATTGTATAATCATAATGATGGAAGGACTTTTTTTTATCGAATCATCCTCAAGCTACCCAGATGCTATGAGAAATTACCACGTAATTTTGAAATTTGAAGTAACGAGGACACATGAGCCGACGTCCCACTCTCCAAACTTTCACACCACACTAACGTGGGGACTTTGAGCCACGACCGAGGTTTAATGTGCATCAGCCTCTCTTCACGGCGGATTTTTCTGTGGTTGTATAATCTATTTTTATGACAAATATATTCGTGTGTAAAATTGATTGATTGAAGCACGAAAATTTGTTTCCCATTTGAATAAAAATTGTATTACGAGTAGCATTCTACTATATTCTTTTACAAATAATATGCATGTATTGTTTCAATTAACAATGCATGCATTTTCAAACGGGTCTTAAAATTACATAGCATTAGTTTGAAATAATTGATTCCCTCATATACAAAAAATATTTATATATTTAAAAAAAATCCATAACTTCAGAATGAAAAAAATCAATAACTATAATATTACATTCGAAATCATTTCAATTTGGATAATTTATTCACTGAAATTAATATTCTATTTAGAAATAATTCAAAATATATTATTCATTGAATCTGAAAACACCTTTTTTTATGTTAATATTTTTTATGCTATTCTAATTAAATTTTTCAATCAATTTTTTTTCCTTCAGAATTTAGAATATTTTGTACCTTTACTAATAAAATGAAAATAATTCACCCAATACTAGCGATTCAAATTTCCTTAATAAGACCAAACAAAATAAAAGATCTTAATTTATATAGACATTTTGAATCTGTCACGCTTTGTGTGTAATACAACGAAATAATTTCCTCTATCAAATTATGCTCTGTTGTTGACTATATAAGTTAAGATTCTAAATGGTTGCATAAATATAAAACTCATGACAAGAAAAAAAGATTCTTCCGCTATTAAATGAATACATGGTTCATAAGTTTGACTTTTCAAAAGGTTTTAGCCAGAAATGACATTGAGACTGACTAAAATGATCAATAATTAATTCCACTTCTCGTGACATGTGATGTGGAAGTCACACACAGTATAACACATTTTTATATATACACGTTACTTAACTAAAGTTCCACCAATACTTCTATCTTCAATTTCTAAAGTGGTGAAATAAAAACTAGCGAACCTCTCAGCTACCATTTATATATATATATATATATATATATATAATATTACATTTTAATTCAGAATACACAGATGTTTTTATTTCAAACTTTTATAACGCTTTTTTAATAAAAAAAAAGCCGCCGAGAAACTTTGTGTTATGAAATAGAATGATTCTCAGATTTTTTGCTTATTTTTATCTTACCTAAAATAAATATCTATATAAACATTGGTATGAGAAGATCCTAAAATAATTGAATGTTTATATAAATAAAATTATTCATGAAATTAACTATCATATTAGTTAAAATTAAGTTAAATCAACTAAGGGTGAACGCGCACGCGTGCGCGTAACACTTCTCTTTTGAAAAAAAACCAATCCTTGTGAACCTTTGAGAGGCTTTTTACTATTTCTTATAGTACTTATACGTATTCTATATAAATATGCCATAAGCATTTTTAACAAAATTGATTTAATTAATTTCCATTAGATTTAAATTCAGATTGAAAGAAATGAATTTTGTGGATATGAATACCAAACGTTTAGAAAGGGCTTACTTTGTTTTCTAATTTTTAATAAATTACAAGGTCTTGATTTTCCCCCTAGCGTCTCGCATATATTAAAAATTTTTTAAATTTTTTTTAAATTTTTTAATTCGGGATTAATTTTAAAAAAATTTAAAAAAGGGGGATTTACAAAAAACCAATTTTTATTGGACTTTTCTAATTTTTTAATTCAAATCAACTGATCTGATAAGGATTCATTGAAAAACCTCAATATTTTTCTTTTCATTCTAAACAAGTAATATAAAAAATTAAAAAAAATTATGTCAATTCCTACTTAGGTCAACAAAGAAAAATTTTTTTTAGTTGCTTTTTATTAAATAGTTACAATTAATATAAATATGTATATACATAAGACAGAATCACAATATTAAGTAATAAAATAGTAAGTGATTTTCCTTGCAATTTTCCGTTTTCCTTTCTATTTACGGTGTTGGACTATTTTTTATTTTTTTTCGTTTGTTATAATTTATTTATTCAATAAATTTAATTATTCTAATAAGTTAGAATAGTAAAAAAGAAATAATATTCTCAGAGATTAGACTATTTCAGGTGAGATTTGAACCCACAACCTTTAGATTAGAAGTTCAACGCGCTATCCATTGCGCTACAGAGACACAACGAACGTTTTTTCATTTCAAATTTTTTGGACTATTATTTTTTTTTTTACTATTTTTAATTTTTAATTTAATTAATGAATTAATATTTAAATAAACTGTATTAACCTCGTTATCCATTACATGTTTTAAAAAAAATTTATTTGAACTTAACGTATCCGACTACGTTCGGAACCGTGATTTTGCAAAAGCGTATAAATGGATAATATATGTGATATTTAGTGTCACTTAGATTAGAAAACGTATATAAAATTGTTTTAAGAATATTATTACAATAAAAAAGTATTTAAGTATAATTTTTTTGGTAAAAATGAACATAAAAGGACCTTTTTTTCAAAACATTCCCCTTTTATGAAAAATGTTTTATTATAATAATTTTTTTTACCTTTTTAAATAGCTCAAACGTCTGTACAGAGGCAAAACCCAAAATTTTTTGAAATATCCCAACTTTAGAAGTGGATTTACCCCATATTTTACTACAAAGGGGGAAAGGGAAATTTTAAGAAAAAAATAAATAATTATTTCAATTGGTAGTAACTTTTAAAAAAATGTAAAATTTTTGAAAAATTTAGTTCCCCGGCTCTCTGGAAGGGCTTTTACTTTTTTATGCAAACAAAAACCAAAAAAATTATTATTATAGAAGAATTTTTTTAAAAAAAAGAACGTTTTTAAAAAAGGGTTATTCTAAGTTAATTTTTGCTAAAATGTTGTTTTTAAAATAAGTTTTTTGTCATAATGTTTTTAAAACCGTTTTTATTATTTTAATTTGGCATAAATATCATTAAAATTATCCTTTTATGCGCCTAAAATCACGGTTCGAAGATGGTCCCAAAATGGATGAATAAAAGTTTTTTTAAAAAATTTTATTAATTAAAAATTTTAAAAATATATATATATATATATATATAATAGTAGAAATTGCAAAAATGGAATTAGATGAATCAAATTCTTCCAAAAGTAAATATAAAGTAAAGCGATTTATAAGAACATATCGGAGGAAATTCTCTTACCTATAAAGGTACAAACTGCGCAAAGTGTCCCCTCTTCTCAAGTGCACCCAAAACGCAATCCGAACTGACCACTCTGGCAAACAAACTCTTCGGTCTCCTGTAGCAAGTGTGTTGGGACGTCGGCCATTGCCACGAGCTTAATATAGGTGCTCCACATTTGGAACCTCGTTTGTAGGTCGAACTCTCACTCCGACCCCCTTACGGATACAGGTTTCGAACACTTTCTTCTTATTTTTTGGAGGAAGTTAATTAGTTTGTATTTAATTCTCCCTTACTTTATTTTATTTTGGAAGAGGCGCGTTGAGGTTTTTTTCCGTTTCCGGCTTGTTATTCCAGCGATCGCCATCTTTCTTCGAGTTGGACAGGCGATGTATTCAGATCTCGATTCCTTTTGTTGTGCAGTGAAAACATCACACCTCGCGGTTTCTAATGAACCCTCGCTAAAAATAATCCATCGGGTGGGGATTGTGGAGCAGCTTTCGTCCTATTGGTGTCGAAATTCAATCAGTTTGTGTTTCCAGGTTCCATTCTTTGAATTAATGTTTCGAACTGAAACATAATTATAAGCCATCAACTCGCTTTTACAGATTTTCTTTTATTTGATGTGAGATTATAACATCTAGTTTGTGCATTTAAACATAATAAATATTTAATACCAAAAAGTAACTACCATAAAATCCGACGTATAACGCGCACTTTTAACACAAAAAAATGAGGTTGAAATTTAGGAGTGCGCGTTATACGCCGGGTATAAAAAAATGATAGTTCCAAAGGTAAAAAAAGAGATAAGCATAACAAAAATTAGACTTCAACATAGATCGAATTATTGTTTATTCGAAAGAAACGACATTCCTAATGAAATTAAAGGATTCTGATTCTAAAAATAAACTATTTTTCAAAATTCTGGGATAATATCTCGAATAAAAATTGCTTAAAAAACATACCAGCATTGTACACGCATATTTCTCGTTCTTTCGTAAAAATGGGAGTGCACGTTATGTGGCGAATTACCTAAAAATTAAGAAATACACCTTGAAAGTATGGGTGCGCGTTATACGCCGGTGCGCGCTATTCGTCGGATTTTACGGTACATAAATATGTCTATATCGTATACCTCAATACTTCTAAATTTCTGCTAGATTAGCAATAATCCAGAAATTTCACTTTTTTCAAGAAACTATTAAAAGCTTGATTTCAACACATTCGCCATTTTTTTTATCTCTTTCTCTGCATTCATCTGCTGTAAGCAGTGGGTAGACTTTCGGTGTTGTACATGCAGAGTTTGGAGTACCTAAAGATTAATATAGCCTCGTGTGAATACACACACATGATAAACTAATATATAAATTTAAATGTTTGTATATTTGTTTGAGTCGTATACAAATCCACATCGTTGATGATATCGATTCAAAATTTTGCAGGGTGTTTCGAAAGAACCATAAGCATACTTCCACAAATAAAAAAAAAGTGTGTGTGTGTGTTACTTATGTACGAACGTAAGAAGTTATACTTTTTTAGCATAACAAGATTAAAATCTTTCTAAAAATCTTGAGCAGGGCAAGGTGGGCCAAGGACGAAAGGCGGTCACGAGCAGAGTTGAACGATACTAACCTTAAGTCTCAATCGGACAAGCCAAACACGAGATAGTCACGATTTAAATATATTTAAACACCCCCGCACAGGGACAATAAGACCAATAATATGGGGAGGGGGTCGAAGGCAGGAATGATCTGTCCCGTTCTGCGTATTTCTAGACAAGCAGTAAGGGCCTACCCCAAATCGAAAAACAGGGCAAGGGGTCTATAAGACAAAAAAGTTTGGGAACTTCTCTTCTAGACAAAGCATTTTCTTATCCGTTCCTAAGGAAGGCAAAGAAAAGGCTTTCTGACACGTGTGTATAACTCAGTGGTAGAGCATTCGACTGCAGATCGGGAGGTCCCCGATTCAAACCCGGGTGCCCCCATTTTCAGAGAAGTGAACAGAAATAATTTTTTTGAGAATTTCGAAGGCGGCAATGATCTGTTTCGTTCTGTATATTTCTAGACAAAGCATTTTCGTATACGTTCCTACGGAACCCAAAGCAAAGGTTCGCGGACGCGGGTATATAGCTCAGTGGTAGAGCATACGGCTCAGGTCGAGAGGTCTCCGGTTCAAACCCGGGTGTCCCCTTCTTGAGGGAAGTGCAGAGAAATATTTTTCTGAGAATTTCGAAGGCGGGAATGATTTGTCCCGTTCTGTATATTTCTGGACAAAGGATTTTCGCATACGTGACGGTTTTGCGCCACATCCGTGACGGTGTGCGAGCGCATTGTAAAAATTTACCCTCATCCTATTTCTCTAACCCCCCAAAAGAAGTATAACTTCAAAAATCATTAATTTATTTTTAGTGAACTTTTTCTAAACTTTCTTGCTTAGAGAAGAAGTTTGCTTTTGAGTATGTGTAAGTAAAGTGTTGCCAAATGCCGTGTGAAATGCCGCTAATAGTAGAAAACCATTCCTCTCATATTTAGGACATGTTTTTTCATTTGGTGACACATCTTTTGATTTGACAACATTTAAAAACAGATTTGGGGAAAATCACTTCTTAACGGGGATAAGCGAGGACGTATAGATAAAAATTCCCTTTTTTTGAACTATCAAACCTGAAGACTTGAAATATAGCAACTATATTTCTTTTGTTCAAATTTTTTTTTCTAATAATGGGTTTTACAGAAATAAACTTCAAAGGGGGATATTAAGGGGACGTTAAAGATAAAAGCATTCCTCTTTAGAAATTTAAATTATTTTCTTTTTAAGAGGTGAGAGCTATAAAAACACTTTTGAAAACAAACGAAAGCTTGTTGCTTAGATATCAATAACTTAAAAAAATATGCAGTTGTACATTAACTTGAAATACCCAGCAAAGCTGGCGGGTAACGACTAGTAGAAAATTAAAAACGGGATATTATATAGAGATTGCCTTTTTATATTCAAGAAGACAACATTCCAAATAATCCATAAATATTTTAAGAAACCGTCAAATCATGATATAAAAACTCGGATATATAAATTATACTAGAGAACATTTAAAAGTATATTTAGATTCACAAGTATATATCTAAGATTTTAAATTTATTTTAGTTGTTATACGTTTGTAAATGATGATATTTAATATTACTACTTCTATTATAAAGAAATTTTTTGTTATTTTCATAAATATATATCTAATGTATTCCTTACTAATACATCGATTTTTAATAATTGAATAATTTATTTTGAAATAACCGAAAAGGTAGTAATATATAAACGAAAATACATAAACATCACTTAAAAACTATATACAAGCAAAAAAGTTTATGAATATTCTTTAAATGCATATTTAAACAATAAAAGTATAACCCACGTTTTTAAATTAGAAAAAAAACTTTTAATCATTACATTGGGAAGAATATTCATTTTTTTCTTTCTCTTCGTTTAAAATGAGAAATCATAACCTCCCTGCGTGTGGAAATTTTTTTCCTTCACAACTTATCTGCATGCATGTGATTTGTTTCCCAGCTATTTTTACTATATTCATTTAACACATCTACAGCATTGAAAACTACGGTTCGATGACGAAGTGGACATCTGAACTGGAACCTCCCATTCCTCTTTTTTTAAAAAAATAATAAATTATAAATGATGGCAATTAGAGGTACATTCTTCCGTGTAGGCTCTCCAGATCCTATAAACCTCGTACTTTCTCCATTCCAAACTTGTTTTATCCTTTTCTTTTTTAAGCTCAGATAAGATCACCACGTTTAAATGGGAATATTTCTTTTATCCGCACAGAGAGGTCAATAAAAATGTATAAAAAAGTAAAATGGCAGATAGGTACAAGACGAAAATTACAAAAGTAGGTGATTTCGAACATTAAAGTGTTTCCTGAAAAATGGATGACATCTTCACAACGAGTTCAGTGCGGAAATAGATGAGCCAAATAAAAATGTGAATGCTTGGAGAAGATGATAATATGAATTACCGATTCTTCACTGTGACAGAATTACTATTCTTATTTTCCAAATATTATGTTTAGAAAAAGAACACCTCACGTTTTATATTTTTATTTATTTCTGCTCAAGTTTGTGTGCATCTGTTTAAAAAAAAACACAAATATAATTTTTTAAAATTCTATTCTAAATATTAATTTTATGGAACACAAAGACTTTTTTCACAAATGTAATGTAGTGTTAAGAATTACTATTAAAAGTAATCGAGGCAAATGCAGAATTTGTATTTGTTATTTTCTTGAGACTTTTCTACATCGTCGCCAATTAGAGTTTATAGGGTTTGCAACCCAAGATCCCGGTGTTTTTTCCAATCCCGAAATCTCGGGATTAAGATAACCAATACCGGAATTTAAATTTTGTATAAATTATATATTTAAAAAAAGTTTTCTCATCAAAATTTTCTAAGAATTAAATTCCTACAAAATTTATATTTATTATGAAATATGTACATTGAATAAAATGAATAAATTGAATTGAGATTTTTGTGTGCTATAAAAGTAAAAAAATATATGCAGCTCTCATTTCTTGTATGGGAGAACGTCGCACAGATTTTAGCGGCTCACTGCAATACTTACACAATAATATAAGCAGCATCTCAAGAATAGATTTTGTCACAGTTCCTTCTGCAATTAAATGCCGCGAATTAATAGCTGACCTGCTTCAAAGACTTCAGGCCCTCCAAATCCCATTGCATTACTAATAGCTCATGCAACTGGATCTTCTATTTCAAATAAGGTAATACACTTGAAATTGATTCATGTGTTCTGATTCAATAACTCTGGATCAATTTATACACAAAAACCATTAAGTGTAGCAGAAGAACTATAGATAAAGTTATCAAAGAGGTAATAAGCACCAAAATGCAGTTTGAGACACTGTCATCAAAAATTCATAAAGAAATGTCTCTGTTTTGAAAATGGAGGAAGGCGTGGTGTGCTACCTGAAAAGAACATACTGCTATTTAATGAGGATAAAACCTATTAGTACAGAATCCGAACGAGTTTTCTCTTCTGCAGAACAATTTGTAACAAAAATAAGACGCCGTTTGAGCGATGAAACGCTGGACGAGCTGTGTTTTCCAAAAGCTTATTTACAGAACCACAAAAAAATGAAGAAATGGTTGTTGTTTTTTACTTTCATTATATATGTACAATTTTTATTTGTCTTTTATGATGAATTTAGTTTTTTTTTTAAATTTTTTTCAATAAAATTAATATTAAACCAATTTTTTTTTAGCTACATTTTCCGTTTTATTATGCAATTTCAACCATGCTAATGTTGTTGTTGACGTGTGTTTTTTATCCTGGGAACATATGAAATACAAGTGAAGAAGAACAGAAAGCATACAATACAACAGAAGAATAACACATTTATTATAGATGATTACCCCCAGCATATATAACAAGAAGGGGTGCGCTGCTTTCCTTTCGAGACGGGAATCCATTACAGGCGAAAGACCGACTTCTTTCCCGAAGAAGATACAACGATGTCTTACTCGGGATTCGAACCCGAACCCACTCAGTTAACTATGATAATGTATAAGTATTTTAATAAATAGTCCAATCCTAATCCCGGTATTTGGATAATGTAATCCCGAAATCCGGGATTGAAAATATAACAGGAGATTGCAAACCCTAGAGTTTCATGCATTTCTCACAGGGTTTTTTTTTTTTTTTACCTTTGCAAGGTTTTTATTGTAGAACTCAGCGAAATGCTCCAAAAGCCATTCTTTCATCCCTTGAATGACGTCATTTGCATTGTCGAGTGTCCGACCTCGCAATGGTTTTTGATTTCTGGAAACAAGAAAAAGCTTTTTGGGGTAAGGTTGGGAGATAAGAGTGGATGGGACAAATTTTTCAAAGCCAAATTGCTTTGATTCCTCAATGAACAGTTGTTACGTCGGCAAGAAGATGGACACCGGATCCTGATAAGGCATCATGCAATTTGTTCAATAACGTGCAGTAAAGGTACTAGTAATGACTTAAGTCTTCTTCGGGTAGTCAAGTCACATGCACCAATTATTCTTACCCACCACATATGAAACAATTATTCTGATTTTACTAATTATGGATTGAAATTTTCCCTTCATCTGCTTTATCCTTATGGGGACGGGTGGGGGAACCTCCCCCTCTTTATGCTTGTTCTTGTGTACAAAATTAATCGGCATTTTATATTTAAGATTACCGTCTAGGTGGCGTAGTTGGTTTGCCGTTGGCCTTGTACGCCCAAGGCTTCGTGTTCGACCCCGGATCAAGTCGGTGGATTTCCATGATGTATAAAATCGACAGCGTCCATACCATAGGATTAAAAGATCCCTTGAAAGCCTGTTTGGCTTGGGTTCTCTCGGCAAAATTAAATTTCTAAGTACTGTTTCGCATGGTCACGGTGCCCTAGTGGTCAAGGTAACGGACAAGGTGGCCGGCGTGTCATGAGTTCGAGCCTAGTACCGCTGAAGACCCACCATGAGGAGGGTGGTGTACGTTATATCTGTCAAGAGCTCAAACGTCCTCCCGTTGGTGTGATGTGGTAATTAGGAGAGGGATGGCAACTTGGGTGTCATCTTCCCCCCACCACTTAAACATGGTTACGAGAGTCCTTTACGAGGTCCGTCACCAAAAGCCCTTGAGAAGCTGAACATTGTGATGTAAATATTCACTCATTCACATTCGTATCGTCAAAGCTCAGGTGCCTCCCTCTACGGAGGAAACTAGACGTCAAAATTACTGGCAGAGATTGGTATTCCGTCTATATGGTGCCGCACTAAAAAGAGATACCATCTCCGAGGAAAAGGACTAGGTCTGAAATGGTAAAATACTAATCCTCAGCCCCATTAAAAATAAAATAAAAAAAATTTAAGATTTGATCCCTTCCTATTTACACTGTGTTTTTATATGAATATTTTTTTATATAAATTTATACCTTTTAGTGTATGCTAAGCTATTGTTGGAATTGGCTTTTGAACAGTTAAACCATACAGTTACTCACTCTCCAATGTGTCTGTTAAGATGAGTGGCTGTATTAACATAAATTAACAGCATGACGTTCTCAAAAATTTTGCCCCTTTCTTGGGAAAGTTCACCTTTTCTTCCACTCCTTGTTCAATCTTTGGTCTCTGGATCCTATTGATAGATCTAAGATTCATCCATAGATATAGGGCCCGGAACCCTTAGTTTAACTCAAAAATATTGAATATATCCATTACAGATCGCAACGTATTTGCCTCCGAAAGGAAGTGTGTAATCTTGGAACTCTGCATGTTGACACCTTTGACATGTGCAGTTCTTTGTGAATAATTTTCCCTCACTGCCGTAACTAAAACCAGTTTCACTCTTAATAATTTGGAAGGTTGCTCTTCGGTTTAATAGGATCAACTTTCTTCACTGTGACCGAATTGTACATGAATCATATAGTCATCTACTTTTGGGTCCCTTGAGGTAAAGTTGACGAAAATCTTTCACTCACAGCGGTGTCTTTTCAATGCATCTCCAGCAATAGCCACCATTTTATCGTGGATTTTCCATCCACAAAAAACCTTCAAAAAAGGTCCTGCTAATTTTTACATTTCTGTACGGGGTTACTTCATCCCAAAAACCCAAACAAATCAACATTATGCAAAATATAAATTTTTTCAGATATCTCAGTTAAATCTTCGTAATAATTAAAACTGTACCATATCCCTATATAAGTGTTAAAAAAAATTTTTAATAATTAATAAAAAAATTGTTTGAAAATTTAAAAAATATTATTTTTTAAAAAATAAAAAGCAACCATCCTTTTGTGCGTACAAACTTCTCATACATCTAAATACATTTATAAATGAAAAAATTGAAGGGGATTTTCAGCTCTACATATACAAATCTAGACAAAAAATTTTTAAAAACCTCTTTTCGTTGTTAAACGAAAACCCCCCCGTCTGACGTAGTCAGATCGGGGCCCCGAAATTCATCGTGGCAAATGGCTAGTTTCGCCTGTCGTTAAAATTTAATTTTAAGAAACCGGGGCCAGGAGACAGTACGTTTTGTCTCGGCCACCCCTTTTATAAAACACCCTGGAGGTTGTCAGGGTCCTCCCACTTCTTTTTCCCTTTCACCAACCTCACCAGAGGACTTGAGGCTCGACGGCTATTTAGAGTAACCCTATGCCGCTTAGGCACTATACATTTACAAACATCCATGCCTTCTCCGGGATTCGAATCCAGGCCCAACGGCACAGCAGTCAGCGTCAATAACCAATGTACCGGATGGGCGGCAAAAACCCCCAAAAAGCATTTTTCTTATATTATCGGTTCCTTGGGTATAAAATGTAAACGTTTTTTTAAAAAGGGTTTCCCGTGCCCGGGTAGCCGAGTTGTCCAAAGGGATTGGGTCGCGGCTGGCCTTTCACGGTTCCCCAGCCCCAGTACCCTAAAAAACCCGCCTTTTAAAGGGGGGCGTGCCCCTTTTAAAACTGTCGAAAGCTGAAACGTCCCTCTCGTTGGGGGTGGTGTAGAGTTAAAGGGGAAATGGTCAACTCAGGTGTCAAAAAAATGTCACGTGACCATGGTTCAAAAAATTTCGTGGTCCCTTGCCAAAAACCCCCCATTTAAATGAACAAATGCAACGTTAATATTCCCCCCCCCACTGAAAAGATACCTTTTGAATTTTATTCCCGGGTTTTGCTTCCTCTCTTCCCTTTAATTATTAAATTATTTTTAAAATTTTTTTAATTTTTATGAATATAGAATCTTATTTTCCTCAATAATTTATTCTCGTTATTTTATGTATGATAATAGATAAATAAAATAAGCTCTGCATACTTTTATAAGAATGAGCATGAATTTCCAATGATGTTTATACCAACGCAGAGTTTCAGCATAAGATTTAGTTTATTACACTTTAATCAATTAATATATATTACATCTTTTGAAAACTGTAAATTTTTAAAAATATTTTTCAAGAAAAAAAAAATAATATTTATTCCTTATTTCTTTAGATTCTTTTTAACATTTTGTCTTAAAACCAAAATAAATACGTTTTGCTATTCTTGGTTTGTTTCTAACAGAAGTTACAAGAGAGAGAGAGAAATAGGTAACCGTTATTTTACATATTTTTTGTGCGTATTGTGTAGTTTCCCTTTGTATTTTTTTTATACGACATGTGGTTCCCCAAATTATGATTCCTGTTGGATTTCCCCTCTTCCCCTGTATTCTCGAAGGCTTTTAAGCAATTTTGTTTTGCTATTCTACAATGACATCTTTTTAACTTGTTTAACACCCTTGCTATTTTTCATTCTAATAAAATGTCATATTTTCTCTCGAAGCATTTTCCTGAAGTACTTCGATATTATAAAAGAAAGAAAAATTTTTACAGTGTGGGGAAAAGGTGTTTTGAATGTACGTGATAATTTTAACAAATCTCAACATGCTTTAAGAGTTTTCATAAATGTGATGGGAAATAAACTGTAACTTTTATCAAAAATTAAATCATAATTCTTAGATTGTCCTCTACAAGTTCTCATTACTCATTTTTAGATCATCATCTTTTCCTCTGTAATGATTATACTCATCATGATACACAATGTTTTTGTTTTTCATGTTAAAGTTACATTAAAATTGAAACCCGTATTAAAAGGTTTCCTTTTTAAAGTTTGTGTGACCCCAATTTTCAATCATAATTTTCCTCTCCCTCCCCCTCATACAATGACAATCAGTTGAATGCAATAATAATGTACTATGACGTAAAATTACAATGCTACTTCAAAACTATAAACTTTACAAATTATCAAGCTAAGTATTAAATTTTGTATATAATTTTGTATTTGGAAGTCGCTAGTAATTATTAAACTTGTTCTTATCAATATGATAAATAAATTACTAAATCCTTGTGCGTTGCCCGTGGTCAAGATCGTCGCTGGCATTCAAGTTGAGTCCAATACTACTAAAAACCCCCTGTATGGGCGATGCACGTTAAATCTGTCAAAATCAAACATCCTCCCCTTGGTATTGGGGTGTTAGGGGAGGGGTGCCGCTCGGTTATCCCCGTCGACCATGGGTTCAAAATTTAAGGGTCCGTCGCCAAAGCCTCGAAACTGAACTTTTTTGACGTTAATATTCACTCATTCACTTTAAGTATATTATATAGTTTTAAAAAAATAGAGGAATTTTGGCTTCTTTTCGTAAATTATTTTTTAATCACACCGACTTTTTGATATTTCGCACCCCCCAACAAAATTATCTCTCCCCCCCCAGTTTGAAATCCCCCCAGTGATGTATTAATCCTTATAATATATCCTTTATATGTCACATTTTTTTAAAACTAATTTCTTATTTTCATTGATTCCTTGCATTTTCGTTAATAATATTGATTAATATCAACCCCATTCCGAAATTATAATTTTCATGCTAAAAAAATATCGGATGTCTTAGATCAGGAGAGGGCAAAGAGTGGCTGCGAGTCATCGCCAAGATTGTCAGAAAAACAAATAGACAAGAAAATGTTCTTTGTATTTCCGTCAACATATATTTGAGAGTAGTTTTTCTTGTGTATGAAGATTAATAATATTAATCTTCATACAAGATTAAGATTAATAATATTAATCTTCATTAATAAAATAGATCATTATTGGCTGGCCTTAACCATCAAGTTGTGATGAGAATTTCAACAAGAAATCTTACTCCTGAATTTAAAAAAAAAATTTTAAAAAGTATGATAGGGTACGTCTGTCATTAAACTGATTCTAAAATTAAATATGCTTCAACTATCGATGGAATGAAATTAACACAATAAATAAATTGAATAAAACTGCTATTAGTTTATTTAACACATGCTTATTTATTTTTATGGCACATCTTATACCTTTTCTGAGGTGCAAAGTTAACTTATGAATGCAATCATTTTAAAAAGTTGCGCAGCCTCCGCTTCCACAATGTAGCCCTCGAGCTAAAATAGTGTGGCATGGCTCTGTCTTAGATTAAACTATTTTGGTTAACAAAATTTTTTTATTATTATTATTCTTTATGCAATGTGAGTGGAATGCAATTATCCGGTCGAAATAAGACATCCTGGATAAAATTTGAAAAAAGTGGAAATGCCAACGGAACTGATATAGGTTTGTGGAAACTGTGGTGACATAAAGAACTTGCAAGACACTGACTTTCCTAAAATCATTCAATATTATATTCGTGTACCGCAATTTGGGTAAACCCCGAACATCATCCGAAGTTAACTTGAGGTTATTAGCACTTAAAGAGTGCTCGTTAAACCACTCTACAGTTTGATTCAAAATTAGTGTGACCAATTTTAAAAGCATACAACTATTTGTGGTAAGTTTTTATTGCTTTGCTGTGAGTGTGGGGGAGGTGCCGAACCTTACCGTGTAGAGCAGACGTCAGCAACCTATGGCAAGCAGTAAAACTTTCAGGGGCACTCTACGCATTTCTGAATTTTTGAGGGGATGAATTGATAATTTTGAAATGGATATTATTGAGCTAACATCTGCATTTTGGAAAGCAAATTTTACTGAGTTACGAAAAAATCATCTGAAAGAAAACTTCTTCGATAACTTGTCAGCTATTTTGAGTTGTTGTATGTCAGCTGAATGGTAATATTTTGAATGACAAGCTAGATATTTCATTGTTTGTAGAAAATCTTTTCTCTCATGAAAAATATTTTAAGTCAATAAGAAATTGTTTAACTATTGAACGTTCAGAATTGTGTCGAATCGAGTCAGAAATCATGCCCCTGATATTGCGAATACAGCTTTGCAGGATCAAGCGCAATAATTTTTTTATTTCGCTATACTGAAGGAATACTTATATTTTATGTTGTCTTGTTTTATTTCATTTTAATAAATATGTTTCAAAAATACGTAATATACGTGCAATTTTATTTTTTTGAAGTTATACTTCTTTTGGGGCGTTAGAAATAGGATGAGGATAAATTTTTACAATGCGCGCGCACACCGTCACGGATGTGACGCAAAACCGTCACGGATGCGAAAATCATTTGTCTAGAAATATACAGAACAGGACAAATCATTCCCGCCTTCGAAATTCTCAGAAAAATATTTCTCTTCACTTTCCTAAAGAATGGGACACCGGGGTTTGAACCGGAGACCTCTCGACCTGCAACCGAATGCTCTAGCACTGAGCTATACACCCGCGTCAGCGAACCTTTCCTTTGTATTCCGTAGGAATGTATACGAAAATGTGCTTTGCTTAGAAATATACAGAACGAGACAGATCATTGCCACCTTCGAAATTCTCAAATAAATTATTTCTCTTTACTTCCCTGAAAATGGGGACACCCGGGTTTGAACCGGGGACCTCCCGATCTGCAGTCGAATGCTCTACCACTGAGTTATACACCCGTGTCAGAGAGCCTTTGCTTTGCGTTCCGTAGGAACGGATACGAAAATGCTTTGTCTAGAAATATGCAGAACAGGACACATCATTCCTGCCTTCGAACCCCTCCCCATATTAAAGGTCCTATTGTCCCTGTGTGCTGGGGTGTTTAAATTTATTTAAATCGTGATTATCTCGGGTTTGGCTTGTCCAATTGACTTAAAGTTAGTATCGTTCAACTCTGCTCGTGACCACCTTTCGTCCTAGGCCCAGCTTGCCCTGCTCAAGATTTTTAGAAAGATTTTAATCTTGTTTCGCTAAAGAAGTATAACTTCTTACGTGCGTACATAAGTACACACACACACTTTTTTATTTATGGTGCTGGAATAGTTTTATTTTATGTTGCTTATCTTTTATATGAATGTACATATCTCTTAATGATGCAAAATTATTACATAATAAAACTGTAAATCTATATTCTTGACTTCTATTCTCTAACTTTACGTGGATTTGCTACAGGAATTGAATTGTTTCAAATATTTCCTTGTGGCCTCCTGAATCATATAATGTAGATTGGCTTGGCACATCACAGCTACAAGGATGGCGTCTCTTGGTTTAAGAGATGATACACACACGTTAAATCTCTCAAAGCTCAAAGTTCTCAGTTGTGCATAGTGGGGAAACTTTGATACTAGCTCAGAGGTCGTCCTCGTCGCTTGACAGTGGATCAATATTACGAGGTCTGTCGTCAATATCCCTCGTATTATTTTGAACTCTGTGACATTAATAATTAATCAATCAATATATTTTATTGTAGATATATAAAGAGAATTCGAGATGTCACACATAAATATTCAAGAACTTATATACATGCCAATAAATAATTAATCTAATTATCTATCCATATCATGCAGAGGAAAAAATCAGAAAATGAATGAAAATATACAATGTATGCTTCAATCCTATCCATACAGTTCTATACAGTGATAACACTGTAAATCTGGAGTTAATAAGGCCAGCGCCTTATGTTCCAATAGAATTAGAAGTAGTTTCTTAAATTAGATTGCAACGTACAGCTAGTGATTGCACTGTACATCTGTAGACTTGGTCATCGCCTTGTGCTTCAACAGAAATTGATGAAAACCGAGTATTTAGAATCTATTGGTTGATATTAAAAATTCTTCTACTTTTTGAACATGCTCTATTGTTTTACAATTTGCTATTGATGAGTAAGACCATTCTCCGTGGTTGGGGATAAAATTTTTCAAAATTGTTACGTTCCGATTTGTATTTGTTACAGGTTATAATAAAATGTTCACTATTTTCTGGCACTTGACAATCCAAACACAATGGATAATCTGTTTAAAAAGATAATAAATATCATTTGATGGTAATTTTTTTTGCTCGTAACTTATTAATAAAAATTTCTGAATCAATACTATCTTCGTGATCGCGGTGGCTTAGTAGTCATGGTTACGAGTCCGTAGTTGATGGGTCATGCGTTCGAATTCTAGTGCGACTGAAAATTCGCTGTGCAGAAAGACTGATGACCGTTATATTTACCGTGGCTCAATATTCGTCCGTTGCCATGGTGTGGTGATTTGTAGAAGGGGTGCCGTCCTCGTCACTTGACAAAGGTTCAAAAGGACGAGATTAGTCGCCAGTAGCTTTCGTGTTGGTTTGTAATATGTGACGTTAATAAACACTCACTCACTCCTATTTTTGCTATTTTTGGTCACAAATGTTGGATTCTTGCTTGTGTATGAACTATAGCTTAAAAAATGACGAGTTGAAATGTACTACAAGTTCAAATACAAGTTTTAGCAGAATTCAGTGAGTGAGTGAATATTAACGTCGCACTGTTCAGCTACACGAGGACTTTTGGCAACGGACTACGTCATTTTGAACCATGGTCAAGAGACGTGGACGACACCTGAGCTGGCATCCCCCTCTTCTGACTACCACACCACTCCAACGGGAGGATGTTTCAGCTCTCGACAGATTGAACATGCATCGAAAGACACGACGGGTCTTTCGTAGTACTGGGCTCGAACTCGTGACAAGGCAAGCCATGATGCGATATCTATAGTACTCGGCTACCGCGGCCGCTCCTAACTACCACACCAACGGGAGGACGTTTAACCTCTCGACAGATTTAACATGCATCGCTCCTCTACACGGCGGGTCTTTAGTAGTATTGGGCTCGAACTCATGATACGCCAGCAACGCTCCGATACTTTGACCACTAGGCTACCACGGCCACATCAGAATTCAGAGATCAATTTAAAAGTAATTAGAGTTAAGCGGCAGCCGACTGGGAGGTGTAGTTGGTTTTGTCGCTGGCCTTCTGCACCCAAGGTTGTGGGTTCAACCCTTGTCCAAATCGGTGGATTTTCATGATGCAGAAAATCGACAGCGGTCCTGTCGTATGATTATGCGGCATGTAAGATATCCCTTGAAATGCCCTTTTGGTTCGGTTGCCCTCGGCAAAATTAAATTCCTAAGTTCAATTTCGCATCACCAAATCTCAGGTGCCTCCCTCTTGGGAGGAAATTAGTTGTCAAAATTATTGGTGGCAATTGTTATTGCCTGTATGGTACCGAAATAAAAAAAAAAGTGATACCAGCTCCTGGGGAATGAACTAGGTGTACAAAGGTAAAAAATACCAATACGCAACCCCATTAGACAAAAAAATCAGTTCAGCGACAAAATTCTTCGATTGCAAGTGCAACATTCCTCAAAATTGTTGAAACGAATCTCTACACATTTTCATCAATCAGCTTCCGTACAATCCTGTAAACGCGTTTAATTGTTCCGATTATTTCTCAACAACTGTCTTCCCGGAGCACCTGAAGCGTGTTGTTACATCAAACGAGCAGCGGGTGAAACTAAAACCGAAGAAAAAAAGAAAAAAAAAAATGTAACAAACATTTCTAAAGATTGAAGAAAAAGTGATCAAAGTTAATTGCTTTTTAAAAAGTCGTTCAGAAATAGCCTGAAATGAAGGCGAACCCATTTTACTGCTCTGGAAAGGTCACATCGGCGATTAAAAAAATAACAATCCGACTCCTTCACGGTCTGTTTGGCTCAATTACACTTCTTGACCTCAAATGGCGCTAATAGATGAAGATGATGAAAGTGATAGCGTCTCTGACAAAACATTTTGTATCGTTTTATAAATAACCAATGCCTTATTTCCGGTGCAACTTTTCGGAAGCGAGAATTAAGATTATTAGTAGAGAATGTATTGTTTTCAGTTATTGCTTCGGGTTACATACCTAACATTACAATTTTTCACTTCCGAATGAATCATTAGAGAAATTTTGGTTGTAAGATATGCTTCCTGTGTGTGTGTCCATTTCTGCTCTACGAAATGGTCTTCTAACCATAGCCTCGATGTTTTGAGCCATGGTCAAATGAACAAATTCGCACACCACTCCCACAAGAGAACTTTTAGCTTAGACCAGGGATGGTGAACCCTTATGGATCAATGTGCCATTTTTTCTTAAGAAATGTTTGATGAGGTATAGACGTGCCATCAAATAATTTTGACTTGTGATTACTTGAAAATAATAAAACTAAATACTAACAACTCAAAACTCTTTATTTACTACGAAAATATACATTTCCCCTGTATAGCTTAAAATGTTTTAGTTACACGCGTAATTAAAACTAAAGTAACATTAGTGTGACTTCTGTTGCTGCAGATTGGATTTCAAATAACTTAGATTAGGATTGTAACTTTTAGCAGAATGCATGCTGAATTGGAGTCATCTGCCAAATGATTTCCAAGCAACTAATTATTTGGTAACGGTAATGGTTATACATTTACGTGGAACCTTAGAGATAGCTCTATTATCCACTCATTATAATAAATTGAACAGAGAACAATTTGTTGAAGTTACATATAAAAATAAAAAGCAGTCCACATTAAATGCAGCGCAATAACGCTGGTGGAGGGGTGGGTGGAAACCACTCTCCCACTTGATTTATTTTCTGTTTTGCTTTCATAGGAAAACGAAGAGAAAATGACGTCACATCTCCATGACAGCAAAGCCCGTCTTTCAACCGTCTGCCGCATCTTGACGGAACGAGGAGAGAAGGGATATATTTTTGAATAACAAGGATTAAGAGAAAAATATTTTTAAGTCCGTTACCTCTAAGATAACTGCGTGCGGTTATTGAAAGGAAGTTTTAAATAACCAATTGGAAGAAAAAGTAAGAAAAAGGTAGGAGTTTGAAATAAGATCATGAGGGGGTGAAGTTGCCACACTAACGCGATCAAAACTTGCATGGCGCGGAGGGGAATAATTAGAGTGAGTGAAGTCTTGCAAAAGAGACAACTAGTGTAACAATAAAAGTTCATATCTTTTTAATTCGTATCAAGACATTCTCATCCTTTTCAGAGCTGGGAAGTGTTGATACGAGTGATTAAGAACTGCTCTAGGTCTATTAGAAGAGCTAGGAATAGAATTGTCGTAAGCCGGGATTTCCTTGATAGATTCATTTGAAATCTGTGGTAACCGGTTGAAGAAATTTTCTGATTGTTTTTGATGAAATCAAGAAGCGGCGGAACATTAAGATCTTTATGCAAGACTTCGTTCCTGACAAACCAAGGTGCGTTTGCTGCTCTACGCAGTTGAATGTTTTGAAAAGTGTGCAATCTTTTCAGGTGAGTAACTGCCGCTCCTGCCCAGATGGGAGAAGCGTACAGCATGATGGGGCGAAGAATGGCTTTGTATAATAGAACCTTGTGCCTTAATGCGAGCTTGCTCTTGGGAGAAATCAAGCGATTTAGAGTGTTTCTCATTCCAGCCGCCTTTTGGTGGGCGGAACGGATGTGTTTAGCAAAGTTTAATTTAGTATCAAGTTTTAAACCTAGGTACTTATATTAAGTAACCCAGGGGACAGGCTGATTAAAAATGTTGACATGCGGGAGGTTTACTAATTATTTTTACTGTGGTTCACTTTTTTGACAAGAAGATTTGGGATTTGTTTCAAAATGCCGTTTTGCAGGTACCACTGCATACTACTGTTCCAGAACATGAAACATGCACCACTTTGTCACCTTTACTAATAATGCCATATTTCTAGATTCATCATGTCTGAAGGGGGCTGCGGTAGCCCAGTGGTTAAGGTATCGAATCATGGCAGGCCTGTCATGAGTTCGATCCTAGCACCACTAAAGACCCGCCGTGTAGGGAAGCGATGCACGTTAAATCTGCCGAGAGCTCAAACGTCCTCCCTTGGTGTGGTGTGGTAGTTAGGAGAGGGGTACCAGCTCAGGTGTCGTCCTCGTCACTTGACCATGGTTCAAAATGATGAGGTCCGTCGCCAAAAGCCCACCATTTACTTGCTCTCAAATTTCACACCTATTCCTACTATTGTCGTTTACAGTCATTGGTGCATAATTATCTGTTGTCTCCCATCCGGGGCCGTTTTTAACCTCCTAGTCACCGTAGGTACTTCAAATTGTTCCAACCCCCACACACTATTTCCAGAGCATACCCCTCCTTCAGTTCTTACTTTGCCATTTTTGGTTAGGGAGGGATTTTCCCTTATTTCTCTTATTCTTTTTCCATTTATTGTTTTTGCTGTTTGGAAAGTCTTTCCCATTATTCACCACCTAGTCCTGAACTGGCAAACGTCCTCCCGTTGGTGTGGTGTGGTAGTTAGGAGAGGGGGTGCCAGCTCAGGTGTCATCCACGTCACTTGACCATGGTTCAAAATTACGTGGTCCGTCGCCAAAAGCCCTCGTGCAGCTGAACAGTGCGAAGTTAATATTCAATCAATCAGTCAACCTGAACTGGCAACCGTAAGGAAAGGATAGTGGCATAGTTTGTCCACTCTTGTTCATTTCTTACCTTACGACATCACAGACCACCCACTCTTTTGTAAATAAGAACACTAAATTAATGAAGTCGTTTGCAATTACAGTATAGAGTACACATTATTGTATGAACTGTGTTTTCACTTGTTTATTCTCATCTTTTTCATCGCTTATCGTTTTATTATCTTCTACTTTTAGACATTCTTTGTTGAGTCATTGTCATTGTACTGGTCACTGTCATTGATTATTGCAAAATAATCAGCTATGTCATTGTAATCAATTTCCATGGTAATATCAGTTTGAGTGCATAGCAATATCAAATTCCATCCTTTCCATAAGAGATCTCATTTCAGTCTTTGCTGTCTTTAGGGCAGAGATGCCTCTCTCGTGACTTGCTAGGTGGTGGTGGTATTTTCTCTTTAATTTCAATTTTTTCCTCTTTTCTCGTCTCCAAATCTTGTGTGCCCTAGGCACGTGCCTAGTGAGCCTAAGCGGAAAAGTGGCCTTGCTCCTATCAGCAGTCTTGTGCTGCAGTTAGGAGAGTTGTAATCACTTTAAGAGGTTAACATTTCTACACATGAATATAAAGTTTTTTTAAAACAACGAATGTTCAGTGCAGCATTAACATCTCCTCGATTGTTTCTTCTCAAATTCTTTAATAATGTCCTTATAATTTTATTGCTCAGGGTCCATTCTGATTCAGTGAATCATATACTTAGGAATGATCAATAAAGATTTTTGGTGGAAAATATATAAAGCCTCAACCCCAAGAAGTTGTGCTAAATAAACGAAATATGGTACAGAAAGGGAGAAATGGGCTTTAATGGGAAATGTATATTGTTACATGAAAGTGGAGAAACCTAGTTTGTTCCAAATAAACGCAAAGTACAAATAAATTTGTGCTCTTTGTTGGAAGGACTATAGCTATTTTTAACCCTTTCAGGACCAAGCGATTTTGTGTGTGTGTGTGTGTGTTAAGCCTAACCCCATTTAAAAATTCATATGAAATCATTACTGTAATAAAATACGCCGAACTTTATAGTTTATAATCATTCCAAATCCCATGAGTTCCAAATTCAGATCACACCGGTGTGAACACGGGACATAGAACAGTGGAAACGCACTCACGTATGATACAGTGTTCCCCATATGCGTGATCATTGTCCTGAAGAGGTTAATGCGACGTTTCTCAAACTGTGGGGCGTGAGCCCCTAGGGGTGCGTGGAGGGCGCGAGCATATTAATAAGTTGAAAATAAAAGTTATAATCTTATAATTATTTTTAAAAAAACATTAATTTACTAAAAGGAAGCAAAACAAAAAATTCATTCTGAACTATGAAAAGTAACATAATACTTATACTATTACTTAAAGTATTTATTGATAAAAAGTAATATAAACAGAGTTTAATAATATTGATAATTTGTACAATTTATAATTAAGGCCATATTGAAGCTTTAGCGTCAAAGTACATTATTATTGCATTCAACACATTATCATTGTATGGGGAAGGGGGGATCAATAAAAATTAAGACTGAAAATTGGGTCGCTAATTTGAAAGTTTGAGAAGCACTGGGTTAGTGCATGCCTTCTATCTTCAAAAACATAAAAAATGCCAGAGATTCATATTACTTAAGATTTCATTTAAGACGCAAGAATGAATATTTCAGTACAAGTAATGCTGTAATGTACTTAAAAGATAGAAAATTGTATTAAAATTTTTTCCATGAATTTATTTTATTTATTTATTTTTTTTGCCACGTTTCTTGATGGGAAAGAAATTTTTAAAGAGACTTTATTTTGGGGGATGTCTTTTTCACTTAATAAAATTTCCTACATATTGAAATTTTATATAAATGTTTTAAAATACGTACTTTGGTAAAGAAAACTCAAACTGACAAAAAAACCCTTTTAGAATTTATATTGCATTGCTCTATTTCAGCGTTTCTCTAAACTGTGGGGCGCACCCCCTGAGGGGCGTAATAATCCTAAAGGGGGGCGCGAGCATATCTAAAATAAAAGGTTTAAAAAATTAATTTACTGAAACGAAGTAAACAAAATACTTTCTGACATATAAAAAAAACATATTTACACTGATATAATTTTATATATATCAGCTGGTGATATTACTTCATCAAGAATAAAAGTTTACTTTACTACGTTCATTATTATTAATATTTAATTCTATAAAACTAAATAAAAAACCCATTTTGTTTGATTTGCTGTAATCCTACGATGAGAGATTTTTTTATTACTTTTTCTTTTTAAACCTAAAATACTACTCTTTCAGGAAAAAAACCTCAGACCCAGAGAAAAATTCTAGAAAGATAAAAAATTCATTACTGTTATTATTATTGAAATGATGTACATTAGCTGTAGAAAGAAAAGGAAGACTTGTTCACTTTTCACCCAGGAAGCAGATTTGCTGATCATTGTTTGACCTTAGAACTTATTGGTATGATTAGTTCTGTCCCTTCTTTTATGTTTTTTTTTTTCATTTGGGAAGTTGTAAATAATGTATTTCTGTTGCGTTTTTCCCATGTGAAGGAGTTATATGATATTTAGAAAAGCACAGAGAGCACTTTGAAGGATTATTTGGCGTAGATTTATTTTTATGGCCATTCTGAAACATATAAACCATGATGAAATACGCGTTTTACACTATTCTTTTTTTAGAAATAACATCCATATTTTTATATTGAATACACTTTTAACCCTGGAGCGGTCGCGTGGGGCTCACAGTCAAGAACAACAAAACTACAATAATTTGAACAAAATATGGCGGTTTTGCATGCAAATATCCTTCCTGTAATGTTAGCGAAAAGTGTCTGTGATTTATTAAGGTTGCGTACCTTTGAAACATTTTAGTTCAGTTTTAATGGATTTTTCTCAAATTATCAAAGAAAAAATGAAAAGGCATTGAAAGTAGATAAGTATATTTTCTCTTAGTTAAATTGTTCACTGGAATTGTGATTTTTATAGTGTGCAGTAAAAAAATTGTAAAAAACAAACAAAAAAACATTGGGGGACTCAGTCATCTCGCACGACTATTAACGTTAGTATCGAGTGTGCGCCTGCTCTCCCGGGTTAAAACATTTTGATGTCTTCTCGCTTTAAATATTAATTGCAAATGTAATGGATATGTAGGGAGCAAAATAGACTAGACTCTTTTTCTAAGGACATTTATACTTTTAGAAATGGATGATGGAGGAAATAAATTTTAATTAAATATCATTTTGCAATCTGTTCCAATTTAAAAATTAGAGAAACGAAAAATAACAATTATCCTATTACTTAAAATAATTTGCTTAAAATAAATATTACTTAAAAGTATAAAATACAAAATTTGATATTTATCTTGCTAATTTGTAGGGTTTATAATTAAGATCATTTTGTAGCTTTAGCGCCAAAGCGCCTTATTATTGTATAAGGGGCGATAAAAATTATGATTGAAAATTGGGTCGCCCATAGAGAAAGTCGGAGAAGTACTGCTCAACCAAAATCTTGTCTTATCCTCCCTCAGGAATCCTCCTCTTATCCTCCTTATCCAGCTCAGGTGTCGTCCACGTCACTTGACCACTGCTCAAAATTACGTGGTCCGTTGCCAAAAGCCCTCGTGTAGCTGAACAGTGCGACGTTAATATTCACTCACTCCCTGATTGATGCATTATTTAATAATGTCTTACTTTGAAGCTGTACGAGAACTATCTAATTTAAATTTTAAAGAGAATTGCACTAGGATCAAATGAAGAATTTCGCTCCTTTGTAAAACCACGGGTGTCTGCATAAAGAGTGTTATGATCTGAAATACCCCAAAGTAGCGCTGTAGTGTGGCCATTGTTTTATCTTTTTTCGTTGCAGATGAGACTTAAGTGACTGTTTTGCTGTTTGCTTATTAACAGGTCCGATCGGCCGCCCCTGTACAAAGACTTGATGTGCCACCCCTCTCGAGAATTTTTCATAATTTGATTTATACTGAACGTTAACGTTAAAAAGTCACCCACCTGTACAAGAGTAAAAGTAAAACATTAAGAAAAATGAAAATAGACACAAAAAACACTTCTTTCTTCTCTATTTTGTTTTTCTAAAATTTAAGGCTTATTATTCAATTTAAGACTTTTAATTTTCCCAAATCAATATTGCATTTAAACACTCCTATGTTTTAGGTAATATTAGCCTTACTATATATATTTTTGTAAAGTGACTTTCGCAAAAATCCTTTTTGAAACTCCTTTGTGCGCCACAGTGATCCACATGCCTCCCCGCGTGCTGAGCACACCTGCTTGGATAGGCCCTAATTATTAACATTCACACTTTGAAAAAACACGAGGGCTTTGGGCAATAGACTTCGTAATATTGAACTATGGTCAAGTAACGAGGATGACATCTGAAGTGGCTCCTCACTCTAAACTTCTCCGTCAACATGAGGATTTGAGGTCTAGATAGATTTGATGCGATTTAACCCCTTTGCGTGTTAATCATTAGGCTTAGTAAACACAGAGCAAATACCGTTGATTTTTATTGTAAAAATTTGATTTTTTAAACATAAATTAATTATTATAGTTGTTACGACCCGCATGTGCAGATGACGCTGTTAGCCATCTTTGCTTACAATTTGTATTCAGTATTCTTGTAGACTCTAGCCACGAAGCCCGACACATCAACCGTCGCTCAATAAATCAACATTCAAATATACAATCCGCAGTCTCTTTGTTTGAGTAGACAAGTTAACAAAACGCAAAGTCTTCTTATAAACTGTTAACTTTTTGTGGTCAATACACATTTTTAGAAATTACAAACAATAGATGTCGCCTATCCAGGATAGTGATTAGCGGCACTTATTGCTATGCCGTAGGGCCTGGGCTCGAATCCCGGAGAAGACATGGATGTTTGTAAATGCATAATGCCTTTGCGGCATGGTGGTACTCTAAATAGTCGTCGAGCTGCAAGTCCTTACGTGAGGTGAATGGGAAAAGAAGAGAGGTGGGAGACCCCTGGACTCCTTCCAGGGTGTTCTCCCTCTAAATTGGGGTCGGCCCGAGCTAAATCGTGCTGTCACCTGTATGGTGCTCATGGCTACGGCCAACGATAGACGTACGCCTAGAAGTCCAACCTGTCTCAGGCTCTGACAACTTTCCTTTCTTCCCTGCAGGAAGGACAAGACAACAACAATAACCAATTGTTAATAATGAGAGTAATTTGTTTGTGGTGGATGTTAAATGAATGTGAGAATGTATATACTTCTCGCAAAGAAGCATTAAATATTCTAAGAAGTCTTATTTTGGTTTGGTTTTGACCACCATCATAATAGCCACACATTATATTAAATAATTGGCTTCCCATGAAGATCTGAATTCTAGAGAAATTCTTCATTGGACATAAATCGGGATATTATTAATGGATACGCCAATATTCCTTTCAAGATTTTAGTAATTCCATTGCTTTTAGGAATAGAAGATTTTTCGTGAGTCAGGACTCTTACGAAATTACAAACTGAAAAAAAATATGAATCATATATGAGCTATCTAAATTAGATATTTATGAAGCTGATTATCTCTTGATATGGTTTAATATAAGAATCTCATAAAATTTAACTGAGGTAAAAAGTATGCAAAAACAGTTGTGTTTCAGCTAAGCCTTTTTCGCGAATAAAATTTTAGATGTTAATTTTTTAAATCTGGCATTCGTATCCTTTAGCAACCAAAATAAACAATCATTGGTGTTGCAAAATGCGATTTTGACTTTCACAAGTATCAAGTTATTTTAGTAAATTGGCTACGGGGATTTAAAACCGAAAAAAAAAACCCCAGCTTTTAATTAATATTTCAGAGCAGTTCTTTAAATTTTACGATGCATAAAAATAATGAATCAGAACATGTTTAATTTATTGAAATCTCTGGATCGAGTGAAACTGAAAGTGTGTTTTTCTGCTCATAGATTTTTTACTATCAATAGTTGTTTGAGAAACAAAAACTGTGAAAATAAGCACCCATGGAAGATTGTATTCTACGGTACAGATGATCTATCCAAAGTTACTTTAAATGCTTTATATACTAATAGGTAGCTATAATTTTACAAAATTTCATTCTTTATGAATTGAAGATCCACGTGCTTTGATTGTTTTAAATATATATGTGTATGTACATATGGAAACATATGTATCCTTAATTTTAAGTACTGTTTTTATTACTAGGAAAGCAAAATTTCAAGTATAAATCAGGTTTAATTATAGAATAAGTTGAAATTGGCCAATTTTTTTGCTGGGTGCCAGAATTGGTTGCAAAACTATATTTATTGATAGTCATTCTCAGATGGCAAAGCATCAAATTCCAAACAAAATAATAATAGCTTAAAATACAAATGTCAATATTGCTATTTTAGGGAATTACAATGTAAAGAAGAATTTAGTGAATTATAATGAAACATTTTAAAATTAGGAATTAAGAATTATACCATTTCTAAAAACAAAATTTCTTATAAGAATTTACTAATTCTTCGAGAAAAAATAAGCTTTTTTTGGCACTTACATATTATCGCAACAATCGTCAGCGTTCAAGATAACTCGCCAAGTTGGCAACCCCAATTTGCTGTGTCATATGCACTGAATTGGCAATCATGTGCTTCATTTCCTATAATGTAGGTTGCGATAATATATAAGTACACTTTCTTTTAGGATCATCTAGAATGAATCAATACTGCTCATGTTGTTATTTTTATGCATCTTTTCCCCATATGAACTTCAAAATTCAGAGTAGAGTTGAATTTCACATAAATTGATTGAGTTTTAATTGTGTTAAAGTAGCTTGTCCTTCATGACACGTCTCTCAGAGACATAAATCTCAAAAGAAAGGAAATCACAATTGTTCAAACTTGTATTCATTTTTAATAAATAAAGATTATACCTAATTTGATTTTTTTCAAACCAACTATTACTCATTCTTCACTTTTGGTATTCCTTTATAAATTCATCAGTTAAATCCTTCTGAGTCTAATACATGCAATTTTTGCACATTTGATATTCAGAATCAAATTTTAAAAATGGTAATTTCTGAAAACCGTATTTCTCCCTATTATTTTAAGCTTTACAATTATTAGCATCAGTTAAAGTGTAGTATGGGGGGCACTTGGCACAGTCCTTTTTTTTGGCAATTAAAGGCGGTCGCCACGGTACTTTTTTCGGAATTATTTATTTTAGAATGAATTCAATATCTCACTATGACATTTAGAAAAAAATTGCCAAATCCAAAGGCCCTCCCCCTCTATACTACACTTGAGCCATAAACATCTAATAACATTTTAAAATACTGAACTTTTTCAAAACTGAAAACTTTTAGGTTAAAGTAATGTTTCAAAAACTTCTTCTTTTTTTAAATCTCAATTAATTTAAAAATCTTTTTTTTTCTAGCATTTCTTCCATTGACAGTAAAATTGTTGATGAAGTAGATGTAGTTTGTATTAAGGTATGTTTTAAAAAATTTTGTTCTTACTTTTTAAAGAAAATTTTGAGACTTATTTAGTAACTATTATAATTTGCTTTATTTTTATTAAATTGTTGCTAAGTGTTCATTAGTATTCATTTCAAAAGCTTATATTTTATATGATTATAAATAATGTATTTATAATTTATCCATACATTTGTATACTTTATAAACTTTCTATCTTAATTTTTAAGTCAGATTGCCCCGTTCGGCGATATGCAACTTGTAATAACCTGACTGTGCACACATGGCCATATAATCTTCCAAATGATGCTTATGATGTTGGAATTGTAGTTTCCTTTGGGCATATGCTACCTACAGATAGTATTCATGCATGCAAATAGTGAGTGAATTTTATTTTTCATTTATAAGAATGATTTAAAGAAAGGAAGACTTATATATTATATAACATCAAGTTTGTACACAATATTTTCTTTTAAACCTTAATGGAGTTTCTTGTAACAAAGTAAATATTGTTAACTGTTCATTGCATAAGGTATCGATTAGGTGCATAATTTTTTTAATATAAAATCTTTGTATGTGTAAAATAGCAAGTTGACCGTGAAATTGACATAATTCCAACCAATTATAGACAGTGTATTGCATTATTTGGAGAATTTTTTCTAATTTGACAAAACTTGCCAATATTATTTTACTCATGTTTAAAGCATTTGCATTATTTGTAAGTTTTTTTCCCTCACTTGTTTGCATTATTTGTAAGAATTTTTAAGGGTTTGTTTATTATGTATTTACCCTCCACTAGGCACACTTCCATACATAGTCATGTGGCATTTCTCAGATATTTTCCTTTGAAGATCATTTTATTGGTGAAATTTGACATTAAAATGTAATATTATACCTAAAATATTGACATAAAATGCAGTGTTTGTTACCAAAACTTTTAATTTTGTATTATGTGTAACATATTATCAAAAGTACTATTTCTTTTTTACCTACCTATCAAAATAAGGGATTGTTACTGAAGTTTGATAGATAAAAGTATGCCTATCAATCTGTATCACCTAAGCATTCAATGGGCATTAGGGAAAAAATGATATAATGCTATGATGTGTTAAAAGGGAGGGAAAAACAGGAATGTAGCCCCAAAAGTTAAAAAAAGTAGGTTCATGTACAAAAAAACACAGGAAAACTGAAGCCTTCTTGGGTAACCATCTCAATGAACAAAACTAATTACATCTATGAAAAAATAATAAAAAACATACTTAATGCTGAAAGCATTTTTTAATAATTTATTTTAGCACAAACTTAATTCCATTAGCTACATATCTATGTTACACTTGTCATAATATAGTATTTAAGACATAATCAGAAATTTCAATTCAAACAGAAACACATCACAATGGTAATGGTTATTTATCATTGTCACCTATTTACATTTTGAGACCCTTTGTTGCAGTCTTAACAAATCATCTTATAATGTGCAAGGCACATCAATTTTTCATATTTTATGCTACAAAATTTTGTTAGTCTTCTTTTCTTGATCTCCTGACAAGAGGACCAGTATTTCCTCTTCAAAGTTCTTGGTTCTTCATCTTGAACATGGCATTGTATATCAGGTAATTTTTCAATCCTGAGTCGCAATGAATGAGATATAGGAATGTTACTTTCAGGTCATCTGTGAAGATGACGTCTTCACCTTGTATTTCTAAGTGCACCTGAACTACCAGCAAAAAAAAACCATCTTAAAGAAGTTGCAAAATACTTGTATTGAGGTATTTTAGTATAAAGCTGAAAATTACACTCTATAACAGAGGTCACAAAGTGGTGGTCCGCGAGGAAATTTCGCTGGTCCCCAGAAAAACGTGGAATATACTTATTCATCATGTTATGCTATGTTTTAAGATGCATTGAAACATAATTTGATTCATAACAATAATTTAGCACTTAAAAAATCCTATTAGTGGTCCATGGGATTTAAATTATGAATTTACTGGTCCGTGAGATCAAAAAGTTTGGCGACTCTGCTCTATAATACAGAAAAACATGAAATAATAGAGTGTCATTAAAAATTACATTTTGGGCATGTTGCATCTATCATATTCAAGGGCCCTTACCATTCAAAATGTGAAGTAGTCAACCGCTTTCTTGGCACTGAACCCTAGTGCAAGTGATAAAAGACAGATAGAAGAAGGAAGGTCAAGTTCCCACTCACCATGTAGACATGACACCAAAATTATTTTTACTATGCATCTCAGAGATTAACACATCTAATACAGGCTTAATAGATTCATTAATATTATTTTCTTAAATAGAGTTGTAAAAATATCATGTTTCGTTACACAAATGCCTTTCTGTTATTTCTGATTTATTGTAATATTTTTTATGACTATATATACACACACATATAAACTTTTAGTAAAAAAAATATTAAACTTTATATCTTAACATCTTTATTTAAAGATGTATTACATCATTTTTAAGTTTTTTTTTCATTTTGTGGTTATCTTGTATTAATCTTGAAATGCTGTTGTGTCTGATCTTGTAGAATATAACATCTATCTTTAAACATGGTTTTTTTTTAAATTTATTATAACATTTTATTTTTATTTTGAAAATAAATTATTTGAATATGGATTTTTCTAAAAATTTATACAGTTGTATTCATGAATTACAGTAAAGGGTAAAATTTATCAATTAGTTTTGTCTTATTTTTAAACAAGCTATCTTTTTAGACTGCACCATAGCATTTCTGTGAAGATATTCATCCTTAATAGTGAAAGAGTAATCAAATCAAAATTAATTTTATCTTAAAATTTAAGGAAAAAAAATTTTTTTGTTTTTCTATTTTTTTTCCAAAAATATTAAAAAAAAAAAAACCCTTTTAAAATTTTTTTTATTTTAGTGGGAAAAATTTTGCCCATCCAAGTTTTTCCAAAATGGCGGGGGACACCAATTATACATACAGTTCTAAATGGAGATGCTGAAACTGGAGTTACTATTACCCAAGTGTCTCCAAACAAGTAAAACTTATACTGTTTATATATTTATATACTGTTTTTTAAAAATATTTTGTGATTTATTTTTCTTATTTCAATTGATTATTTAATCATGGTATAAATGTAAAAAAAATTGTTATTATTTACATATTAATTGGTAATATTTTTATTCATTTGTTTTTGTTTTTATTTACATATGTAATAAAAATGAAAAACATTTAATATTTATTACATACTCAACATTTGTTTTGTAAATCTCTACTTTTTTTAGGTTTGATGTAGGCAAGATATTAATGCAAGAAAAGTACATAATTCCTGAGGGATGTTCAGCAATAGCCCTAACACGTGAGCTGAGTAAAGTTGCTGCTGATTTGGTAAGTACATGTTTCTGCTAGCTATAAAATATTGTGCTCTGTATTTTGTATTAGTAATATGAATTTTTTTAAGGAAAATATAATGGTTGAAAAAAAATATCAGGAATGTTTTACAAAATGTGGAACATCAAGAAGAGGTTTAATCTTCATTTAACTGTAGTTATAGTAGTTCTTTATTTTAAATATTGTTATATGTATGTAGCGTAGTGGCCGGTGTTGTTGTATTTTTGTTTATTTACACAGAAAACATCTTCAGAGTGGAGGTTCAGCTTTTTATTCACACAACCATAACGTAGGATGAACAATTCACTGTTGTATTTCACAGATATTTGATAAGAACACTAAAGCAGGCACAATAACAAAAGCAACAAGCAGCAGCAACATTGCTCAAGATGAACACAAAGACAAAGAGACAAAAAAGAAATAATCACACAAGATTTTCTCTTTATATACCGACATTGACAATCGCTTGACTATTATGTAATAGTAGTTCTGATTGGTTGAAATGGGTGGGACAGGGATTTCAGATACTAGTTAATTACGATTAAGATTAAAGTATTAGCTTAGAATGAAAGAATCAAAGCTTGTTTAAATATTAGTAAAAAGAGTTAGCTAAAAGGATGCTAATAGGAATTATTACATGTATATTCATTAAATATCACAGTGTGAGTTTTTACCTTTACAAGTTCCATTATTTGCTCTATTTCCATAATCATTCTACTATCATTATGAAAAGCATTCTTATTGAACTTGTAATATTCAAACTTGTTTTCTATGCTTTTTCATGTATTTCTTCCTGAATTTGTAATCTACTTTGGTTGATCTAGAACAGGGGTCTTCAAACTGTGTTCGAACGGAACCCTGGGGTTCCATAAGACATATCAAGGGTTCCACAAGTCACAATAAAAAAATCAAAAGGTGTAAGCAAAATAGATTCACGTTCTGTAGGAAGTTTGTACACCCACAAGAATTTAAAACCCATCCCTGTCATTAAACTGAAAATTTTATTTATGCATAATAATTTTATATTTAACAATACTTTTAAAACAATTTTTAGAATATAATAAAAGAATATTACAGCATTTTTATCTTTTGTGAAAATTTTATTGTTTACCATCTCGGGTTCCACAAGATAAGTTTCATACTTGTTAGTACAATGTCTTGCAAAACTAAATAGTTTTCTAATGAAAAATGCACCTTCTTGTTTTTGTAGAAAAAACCTACAATAATGGAGAGGGAACAACTTGTCAACAGATTCAATGTTAAAAATCTAAATTTAAGCAAGAAAAGCTCCTAAATTTTATTTTGAGAATTCACATAAAATGCACAATATTTCTCACACAGCTATAAACATTTTAATGTCATTCAGAACAATGTGTATCAAGTGAAAAATCTTTATCAACTTGAGGGGCTACAAAAATAAATTAAATTCAGAATACATTAAGCACAATTGCAGTTAATCTTAATAGATCTGGACTTTGACAATTTGTGGGAAAGAATGCAAGCACATATCCCAATTTCTAAACATAATGTTTGGGTAGGTGATACTTGCATTATACAGATTAATATTATTTTAATGAATAAATTTTATATTAAGTAGATTAAAATTCTTTAAGAATAAATGAAATACGCGTATTTTAATTGCCTTTACGTAAAGTGCCTAAAACATGCTAATCTACTTCAAATATTATTTCAAAATATATTTTTCTAAGTGTGTGTTTTGAACAGGGTTCTTCGAAAATACTTTCTGGTTCTAGGAGTTCCACAAAAACACCTTCTAGTTCTAGGGGTTCCAGGAGTTGAAAAGTTTGAAAACCACTGATGTCACAATTATTTGACTTATTAATAAAATAATGAAATTTTATTATACAGTTCTATAGCATTATTTTACTATTTAACAGAAATATTACTAATTTTTTAAATCAATTTTGCACACTAGTTATTTTAACAAACTGAAGTGGTACTTATATTTGGACTCTTTCTAAAGAGATCTAATTTTTTTTCTCTCATTACATCACACCATTATTATAAAACAAACTGATTCTTAAATTATTTAAATCTTATTAGAATAACATTAACAATTGTTATGAAAAATTGTTTAAAATATAAGCACAAAAAAATTTAGAAATTGTGTTTGATGCTTTGAAAAATGTTTTCAAAATGAAAACTTAATTATTTGTTATATTGGGAAAAATGTGTGTATTAATGTTATTTTGACCATTTGAAAATGACTACTATTTTTCAGTTATTTTGATTAGAGGAAGATAAAACAATACTTTTGCACTATAAAATTTTATACAATTTTAAATAGCAATCTGAAACATCAGAAAAAATTCAAAAAAGCATTATTATTATTATTATTTTTTGTTGTTGTTTTGTTTAGCATAACATGTACAAATTATATTTTCAAGAGTTAGCATGTGTGTATATATATAGTTAACAAAATATCTGATCTTTAACAAGTATTCATTATATAGATATTCTCATAGATATATTTTTAAATATGCATGCCTATTATTTTTGGAGGTTATTTTGATTTTTGTAAAAATTATCAACTTTATTTAGCATATATTTTGTATAGGAAATGGAAAATGTTACATTTGACCAATTACTTTTTAAAAAAAACATGTTGGTTAATGTAAGCAAAAGCACTAAAAAATTTTTTTAAATGTTTGAAGAATGATTAATAGTGATGTTATTTTTATCATGTCTAGTTACTTCTGTGACATTTTCAATTAACATTCATAAATTAAAAAATTTTGTTTTCATAAATCTAACAGAAAAGTGAAGAATAAATGCTTTATACACATGCCTCTTCTCATTTTAAATTATTTTCTCTACTTTGCATGATTTTTTCCAAAATTATAATTGCTTTCTTTCACAAATAAATTAATAAAATGTAATTTATTTAATAATTACATAAAAAAATAAACAATAAGTTTCAATTCATAAAATAATCATCAATAATTTTATTTTTACTTTCTCTAATAATTTAATATTAGGATTGAAATTACAATTTATTCACTTTGTGTTTTCTTAGATAATGAAAACATTGAGAAATTTACCATATTATGTTGAAAACAGCTATCCACAACCTAAAGAAGGTGCTAAATATGGTACAAATCTTTCAAAATTATTGAATTTTTTTAGGCATACAAATATTTATGATTGTGATATATAATTTTTTTTTATTAAGAGTAAAATTATTGAGTATTATATATTTTTATATAAATTATTATATGTGAATTTGTTTTATAAATTTTATTAGGGTTTTGGATGATGTATTTCCATGTACAAAATATAGATTTTTTTTTGATAATTTTATTTGTTTTTGGAAAAAACTGTAGATATTCTGGAATATAATAAATAATGCTTCTTAAATTTTTTGAAAACTGCTGTTCCTTTATACCTATTAGTTATCACTATTTTACAGTTTTTTATTGCTCTAAAAAGAATAATATTTATAATAAAACACGGTGACTCAAAATAATAATAATATTAATAAACAAAAAATGCCTAATTTTTTTTTTAGTAAAAAAAATTATTTTTATACAGTTTTTGCAAATAATAATTTTACTGGATTTCTTTTCACTGTTATGTAGCAGATAAATAATTTTACTTTCTTTTAAAAGCATCTCATTTATATATTTAATTTTTTCAAATGCGCAACCTATTTATAAATTTATTTATTTTTAAGCTTTCTAAACCATTACAATTAAAAAAATTTGAAATACCAATTTTTGTGTTAGATTAAGCTGTTTTTTGAGTGTCATTACAAATTTTCAAGTATTTTTTTTTAAAAATTGTTAATAAAATCAATAAATCAGAAGTTATATTTATTTGATTAAAATAGAAAAAAAAAGCCATATCTTATTTAAATATATTTTTCATATCTATTTCTCATGTTTAATTAAATCAAATGTGCTTCAGTAATAGTTTACATTGACTAAGTTTTATTTAATTGCTTATTTTTACTGTATTTAATTCTAAAAATAAACATAGTCATGTGTGAGTGCTCTAAAATTGTTGTATTATAATGAAATTATGTATTCTATATTAATTTTTGTTAATTTATCTCAATCATCTTGTTTGTTTGTTTTTTTAAATAAAAATTGACATTTTAAAATGATGTATTTATTACCATTTTTTTTTTAATTTCTTTATTTTATGTTAAATACTTTGTTGGGTTGCTCTAAACTTCAATTCTTATGCTTTATTTTTGTGATGTCTTTTAATAATATATATATATGTATATATATTTGCCTTAAGTTTCACGCATTGTAAATCAATTTTAAAATAATAGATTACTTAAAGCCTACTAAACAATTTGTATATAAAAATATTAATATTGTTTTTCCAATTTTTCATGTTGAGGATTATGTTCTATAAATCTTTTATATATTGCTCAGTTAGAGAATTTTAAGAGATTTTAGTATTTGTATAAATGTCTTTTTGACTATGTAGTTTTTAGAATTTTTAATTTCATTTAATCTTGCATATTTATATATATATGAAAATACTTTTTTCTCCTTTCAGCCCGTAAAATTAAACCTGAACAAGGTAACATTAATTGGGAGCAAGATTCAAGTTTATTTATCTATAGAAAATATAAAGCTTTTCATGGATTTGTAAGTTTAGATTTTTGTCATTAATAAATATTAATGAAATTTTAAGTAATGCATATAAATGTTTAATTAATTCACACTACTTAGAATTCATTCTGAGTTAATTCTTATGTAATGTTTAAAAATGATATAAGTTGCTTTAAAAAATGATGTTTTGTTTTAATTGTATTATCTCAAAGTTTATATGTTTAGATTGAAAGTAAAAAAAAAGAATGCTGCATTTTTTTAAAATCTGATATATTTTGCAATACTGCATTGATAAAACATTTTATGATATTTATATAAACATTTCACTGTATATTCTTGAGCTGCATATCTTGTGG
>BMAV01022305.1:0-23827 GCA_019973955.1 Trichonephila inaurata madagascariensis | reverse complement strand
CCAATTTCAACCGGTTTCGTTTCATATAATGTCGTCAATACGGTTGCGATAGTACATTATTGTGAGTTCTTGCAGAAAAATATCGCTACAATTGCCTGGACTGGAATCATTGGATTGTAAAGAAAGGTGTTGTCATATATGAAGACTTATTAACTATTCACGGAACTATAATTACTCAACTTTCCAGGAAATTTCAAGAGCTGCAGGTTTATCAAAGTCTGAGGACTTTATCAATGTTCTATTTTTTTTACGATGCAGCTTCAGTGATGAATTTAAATGAATAGGGGTGCCAAGAACGAGTTTTGAGAAAAAAATAAACAAATAAATAGAACTGTATAACACATGTAGGTTACCGTTTTACAATTTTAGCAATGAGTACAAACAGTTGAATAATTTGTATAATGAGGGTTGGTTAGACGTTAGGAATACAAAGGACTCCCCACACACACAAACTAGTATGTCGTAAAATTTATAATAGAAAATTTGCTTAGAAAAGATTGAAATCGGATTGTATACTATACTATACAGATGATGAAAATTATATGTATAAACTCTATAATATATATATATATAGATGAAATGTTTTATTAAATTACTAAGAACCCTTCAATGTTTTTGATGGATTTTTTAATTAAAATATGATACACATGCAGCATTATCTTTTGCATGTGTGATTTAATCTTTCCTTTCTATAGTTCATTCTTAATGCAGAATTCGTTAAACTGAAGTAATATCATAAAAGTCCTCCCTAATTTTCAATACAAAATTCAAGTTCACTAAATGTTTCACAGCATTACCAATTTTTATAGTATTCTATTAACTAATTTAGCTTGTTTATTTCATTATTAACTTTCTCATAGATGCATATTTTTACAATTTTAACTTGACTTTAAATCTTCTTTTATTGCATTTGAATTTTTATATATTTTTTTAAAAAAATGCATTACTTCATACATTGTGGCACATATATTTTGCGAGTTTTCTTTTTCTCAAGAAAGTGCCTGCACACAATAATTAATACAAAATTGAATTTTGTTTATTTTTAATCGTGACACATATATTAACTCAATCATAGATTAAAAATCAGGAGTTCTTTGGAAATTAATCACTAAAATTGTTTATTTTTTTAAAGCAGGTTTGGGCAACTTGTTCGAGTTGCGACACATTGTAAGAGCGGTGGATACCGGGTGGGGAGCATCTTTTTAAAATGATTGTATTAATTTTAAAAAAAATAACAAATGTAAGTTAAAAAAGAGAAAGTTTTATTTAATCTATCAATTGTTCTAATTTCAAAATTGTCTCTAGCTGCAAGCACATTTAATTTTAGAATCATTTTAATTAGACGAATGCAACCCTATCAATTTTTTGCACAAGCTTCCTGAAATCAAGAGTGAAATAGCTTGTTGAAATTCTTATCTCAACCTGCATGTAAATGTCAGGTAACTTGTATCAATGTTTATTTTTGTTGGTCATTATGCAAGAAAAACTTTGCTCACAAATATATCTCTACTCAAATATAAAGAACGATTTTCCCGAAAATTACTTCACACATAGAAATTTTTTAGCTGACAAAGACTTGTAAGAGTTAGTGTCATGGTGTTTAACATTTTCTTCATACTGTGATCTGACTTCAAGTCAATAAGTTCAAGTCGTAGCTCCGCAAGTGCTATATCAGAATCAGTAGAATGAGATAACACAGCAAATGGAATATAAGTTTAATCTTCTTAAAATCCTGAAATCTTCTTGTGATAGCATTCTCCAAACGCTGCAGACGATCCCTTAGCAGAAACACTTTTAGGTAGTTTGTTTTCCTAATTGTGAAAAATTAGACTGATCGAACACGAGAAAGAAATCACATTTCAAAGCGGATTTTCTAATTCTCTTGGTGGACCGCTAGTTGCCCAACTTTGGTTTAGAGCAGGGGTGGCCAGCCTTTTGGGGAAGAGTGCCACTATCTCTTAAAAAAAATATGCGTTCCACTTCCAACTTTGCTATAAACAAACAAACAAAAATATATGAAAAACGGAAACAATTTCACTTACAGACTAATTGGATTTTTATGTAAATAGCATATTTTATACACAAGCCTAAGTAGTGAAAATTTAAAAATAATATAAATAAGAAAAGAGTACAAGCTTAGGATTTAGGCTTTAAAATTGAGACAAAAAAAAGCAAGTTTGTTCGCAAAAGAAGAGATACGACAAACTAGGGTAGAAGAAATGCAATTTTTCTATAGAATCTTAAATTATTTAAATCCCCCCATAATATCAGTGAGAAGAGCTGATTCCCATAACCAATCTTCATTCTGAACTAAAAAGCACTCATCGGGTAATTTACTGTTTTCTTCTAGATATTTTAAAACACGCTCCCTCAAATTCCAAAATCTCACGAGTGCGCTTCTTTTAGATAGCCAGAGTCCATAATAATGAAGGAGCGATTTTACATGGTAATTTTCTATTGTAGCTTAATTAAGTGTATTTAAATTTTTTTTGTCTGAGACAACTATATTTCTATAAAATTAAAAATGTTAGTTATTGCCTTTTCAATTTTTTAAAAATTTTTCAATAAATCTTCGAGTGCCACTGTTACAACTCCACCATACCACACTGTGGCACGCGTGCCGTGAGTTGGCCACCCCTGGTTTAAAAGTTTCATTGTGCTCTTTTTATGCATAAAGTAAAATTTTTCTCTTCTAATTGAAAATTATAATTTATGTGATGAAATAAAGAAAAAATATATTTAATAGTTACGTAATGGGAATTTACCTTTCACATTAATTTTTCTATTAGTTCATTTGTGGTTCAAAAATGATTTTTGATTTTGATAACGGCTTAGAAACCAATCTCAAAGAGAAGACTTGGAAAAAAAGAATACAAATGCCTTTTAATAATTTTTAAGGTATCTGACAACGTTCGGAAACGTAATTTTAAAAAAGCGCATAAATGGATACTTTTCAAGATATTTAGTGTCACTTAGATTAGAATATATGTATAGAATGGTTTTAAAGGCATTTTGACAAAAAAAATATTTAAATACACTATTTTGGCTAAAAATTAACTTAGAATAATATTTTTTCCAAATGTTCTCCTTTTGTGAAAAATGCTTCTATTATAATAATATTTGGCCTGTATATAGCTCAGACCTCTCTACAGAGGCTCAACTAGAATTTTTGAAATATATAACTCAGAAGTGGGTTTATCTATATTTTACGACAACAGAGGGGAGCAATTTTAAGAAAAAAAAACGCCAATAATTATTTCAATGGGTGGTAACTCTGAACATAATGTGAATTTTTCAAAGATTCTAGTTGAGCCTGTGTAGAGAGGTCTGAGCTATATACAGGCCAAATATTATTATGATAGAAGCATTTTTCCAAAAGGAGAACATTGGAAAAAAATTTAAGTTAATTTTTTCCAAAATATTATTTAATTAATTTTTTTTGTAAAAATGTCCTTAAAACAATTTTATGCATGTATTCTAATCTGAGTGACACTAAATATCATGAGAATTATCCATTTAAGCGCTTTTTTTAAATCACGGTTTCGAACGTAGTCGGATACCTTAAGTGAAAAGGTCTTGCTTTAATTTAGTATCAGGATAATAACTAAGATGATTTCTTAGTCTTAAGAGTTTTCCTGATTCAATTTGATAATTTGGTAACTTCAAAAAAAGCTAGCATGGCAAAATTTTCGAGAATGTTGTTTTTAATTTGTGTATTTCCCCCCTAAAACATATACTATAACTAAAACTAATCTCATCTGATTCAAAACATTGCATTTAACTTGCATTCTTCATACTATCAATTCATATAGAAAATTTTCATTTTTAATTTACTCAGTGGCTTAAGATCTACCTACTATTCAGATCATCTCTTCGTTTTGATATTGTAAAAATTTTCTCAAATTTTCTCGCTTCTGTGCTAAAACACGTTTTTATATTTTTCTTTATAATACACAAAAGTGTTCCTTCCCTTTCTTTTAATAATTAATTAGTTAACATTAACTAAACTCAAATGTGTATGCTTAGTAATCAAAAGATTGTTTACTCATTATAAGCAAACGCCGCAAGGTAAGCGCACTTAAAGAAAATAAGATAGCATAGATAAGAATTAATGGATTTAAAACAATAAACTAGGCAAAATATCACGTCCGATTTTTTATTTTAAATGTCTTTGTCTAACACTAAACACTTCAAAAAGAAGTTTGATCCATTTTGTCATAATTTCTTGTTGCTGGGAAACAAACTGATAATCATAGCTTACGCTAGAAGCCTCCAATTATTACACACAAATAATAGAACAAAATATTTTCATTACATAAAAGGTCAAAATAAATAACTTATTTTTGTAATAAAGCAATTTTACTTGCTTTAAAATTGAATCATTATTCTTTATAGAATGTAATTTTAAAGGAACATTTATAAAGAACATCCCTCATATAACCTTTCCCCTCTATTTTAATGTATATTTTAATTTAGCCATTAAAATGTTCATTACAAAACACAAATAAATGCATTACCGAGATGTGGATGGAACTTTTTATGCCTGCATTTTAAGTATTTTTAAGAGAGTCATAATAAACTTTTTAATTTCCGCTTCCAAGCTCTTCGTCTTTAATCAGTGAGAATGAAAGAAAATGAAACTCTTAATATTCAAGGAACACTTTGGAATAAAAAAATTAATCTGTCTTTTTTTCCCTCCCATTCCTGATACTATAACCTCAAGCAATTTCAGCATTCATTAACAGTTATTTCTTCTTTTTAGCCTCGTTTAGTGAGTAAAATGAGAATAGTTTTGTTATTTTTATGAATTTGAACAAATTCTAAAATATGTTTGTCTCTAAGCTCATAGAAACCCATCATTTGTTTAAAAAAGACTAAAAAACTAAAAAGGCTCTTTTAAATGTACCGAAACGTTCCTAAGTGAGGAAAAATACTCTTCATGTCCAGATAAATCTTTGTAAACACTTAATATCTTTTGATACTTTAAAATTTATGTGTCGTTTGAAAAATGTTTTTTTTCTTCTTTACTTACTGTTTGATATATTTTTGGTTTTTTTTCATTAAGACATTTTTTCCTTCACCACTCTATTATAAAAGATATTTGAAAGTGAATGAGAAAAACTTTTTTTTTATTAAAAAACGACCATGACTACGCATACATTAAGGGTCTCTAATATTCATGTGATAAGCATTTCCTTTTTCTATGCTTTCTTCTTTATCTTAAACATTTAATTCTTTATCGTTTTTTCAAGTTTATACGTATTACATTTTCAACGACGAATAATTGGATTTCACATTTATTTCGAAACTGTTGTTTAACAGAAGTGTTTTTGTGATGTTTAAATTAAAAATTTAACCTTTTTAATTTCCAATTTTAAACGTACGAATAAAAAAGTAAGTATCATTACCAAATTCAATTCACGTTTGACACAGACATAAATTTATGAAAACTATAACTAGTGGTGTTTACTATAATCACAAATTAATAAGAAATAAATCACTAAAGTTAACTTAAATTTCTTTAAGGAACAAGACATGAATTTTTTATAAATAAGAACCATATTTGAAAAAAAAGAAAGCAATGAATTAGTACAACTTCAGCATGCTAAGTGCATTATAATAAGACTTCAACATGCAAGTCACACACACATTCTAAAAGACATCTGAAGAAATTTGAATTACCAAGCCTCTTCAGATAATTCAATATCTTTGTATGAAAAAATACAGTAGAGTCCTGAAAACTTGGCAGTCCGGATAACCTGGCCACATCCTTGCAGGGTTTCCGATGCAGAATTTACAGCTACTGTCATAGTTAATGAAAAATTGCTGGAAAATAATGAAAATATTCCAGTTGAGAACTCCGTACAAACTCCTAAAATACCACCTAGTGAAGGACTAAAAGCTGTCGAAATCGCCCTTCAGTATTTTGAGCAAGTTACATCGATAATGGACTTACTGTTCCTTTGTTGTCTTTGTGAGGCAGCAGTAAAACGAAGAACGCGGTACGAAAGACAACAGGAGAGATTAGGCCAGTGCTTCTCAAAGTTTCAATACTCGTGACCCAATATTTAATCATAATTTTCATCGAACCCCTCATGCAATAAAAATGTATTGAATTCAATAATACTATACTTTGATGCTAAAACTACGATACAACTTTAACCTCTTAAGCACCCCCTTCCTGTATATAAACGTCTCGCTAAGCCAACTGTTTATTTCTCCGGACGTATTTATACATCTTTCTGATGTACAATCTTTCCTGTGCAATGCTATCCATAAAATTATATCGAAGGCTGCGGAATGCAATAAAAGGACCTGGATACTGTTTGCGAAGGCATTACTTATTTAAAATTATTTGCTTTTTTAGTCCTCCCTCCAATACATCACATACGCGCACCTGCGTGGAAAACGGTTGGCATTGGAAAGCGGATCACAAAACTTCTAATCGGCAGTGTGAAAGGATTAATTATAAACTATACAAATTATCAAGATAAGTGTTAATTTTTTAATATAATTTTTTATATATGACTATCCCATGGGGTCACTGGTAATTATTAAACTTGTTCTTATCCTAATATTGTTAAATTAATTATCAAATACATTATGTAGCACCGGTACATTTATATATGTATTATATCTGTGTAAATGTGCATTTTGTTTTTTATTATGACGGAATGTTTTGTTTGTTTTCTTTCAGTAAATTAACAATTTTTTTAATTTTTTGTTTTCGACTTTTCAATATGCTCGCGTCCCCCTCGTAGAGTTGTCACGCCCCCAAGGGGGCGCGCCCCACAGTTTGAAAAACGCTGGATTAGACACTTCTTAAAAACGAGTATCATAAGAAAAAAATTTTAAGTCAATTCCTACTTCGTTAGTAAAACGTACTGGCACCATCTGTTGCAGCCATTTATAACTTCAAAATAAATAACACAGAATTAAATTTTAAATTAAAAAATAAAATTTAATGCATGAATTAATATTTGAAAAAATTGTATTAACATCAACTGTCATCCACTACAAGTTTAAAAAATGTATTTCAACTTGAAGGGATAAAAATAGAAATTATTTTGTTAAAAATTGAAAATTTGAACAAGATATATAGATAAATAAATAAATATTAGGAGAGAGTGAGCTGATATAGGAACTGAAAAAGTAACCAGTTTTTGTAAAGTCGGCTGCTTAGTTTTCATTATAGACAGATTTATACTTCCATGAAGGATTTTCCTGTGGTGTGTCTGATCAGATAAATTATTGTACACTATGTATTCATTATATAATTTTCATTTTCATGTAGTAAATGCCCTATGCCTTCATAAAGTACGTACCTGTCCTTTGTTTAAGAGTATTGGGCAGTTTATTCTCCAGAAAATAATACATTCAACACAGCAATACAACATTTTCTGAGGAAACACTCGTAGTTAACTTTTTTAATCCCATTCTCTATAACCGGGCATTTTTACAAACTCGGCCCCCCGTCATTCCACATCAGACCGTGTTTTGGACTACTGTAATAACTTTTAAAAATAACCCCCAACCATTTATTTCAGTTGATTAAAAAAGATACGAAAATATTTTAACCAACTGTAATATAATTATAGCTTTTGAACTTTTATAGATATTAATGTGCTGTGAGAAATATTTAGTTTCTTTTAGAAGAAAAAATATTTATTTCTCTTTAACAAAGCTGTATTTTGGAAGCTACATGAAATCTAATACTTCATCCCATTAGCCCTATTTTTATAATGGGAATAAATATTGAATTTCATGTAACCCCTATAAATACAGCTTCGTTGAAGAAAAGATCACCTTTCGTACTTCCATTCTTCTATTTTTAAGATCATTAGTGTACCGTTTTTTCTATTTATCCCTGCCTATTCATTTTCTTAGTATCCGAATCTGAACATAATGCTAGTAAGAAACTCAATAAAGTTAACAGAATATTTATCTATCTAAAAATAACTTTATCTGTACGAAAAACATGTTTTTCAAAAATGGTTTCATTTACATAGTTATTTATTTTTCTAGTGAAATCGTGTTAATTCTTAAATCTTCTAGCTATTTTACTTTAAAAGGTAGGTAAATATATGTATTTGATTTCATATACATTTATCAATACAAATTTTTTTCTACGCATAATTCATCACTTATTTGAATATTGTTATTCACCATATTCTTATTCCCTTGACTGAAAAAAATTAGTGTAATAATAAAGCTGTGTTATATTTACAGTTTCACATTCATTAACTAAAATTCATTACTTTATCATATGAATAAATAAGTAAAGAAGTTATGTCAAGTATTTCTATCTGAAATTATGATTTTAGGCTTAGAATCAGTTTTCGCTCTGAATGTACAGTCTGTTAAGGAATTATAAGACTTTTAATGGCTCTTTTTTAAAAAAGACAGCGTGCAATTTTAAACGTGAGTATTTAAAATAAATTCATCGCAAAATATTTTCCATACTGACTGCTAATTTAAAAACTAATATTTAATAATACCGTGGGGTAAGTATATTTGCCACCCACTTCATTAATTTTTAAATATCGCAATGGGAAGCTATTTCCCCCATATGATTTGCGCTGCTAGAATTTCGACTAGCACGACAACAGATTTCTGAATTTTCAATTCGTAAACGCAATGAACGACAGGTAAGTTTCCTAAGCAGCAAGAAAATTTTTTCAGAGGACTAAATTCTTGACCAAATGTCAACTTTACAAAAAACACATCGACGTTTCTACACTAAAGCACACGAGAAGAGAACAAGTAATATAAAAAAAATTTATTTAGTCAATTCCCAGTTAGGTCAACAAAGAAAATTTTTATTTTAGTTACATTTTATTAAATAGTTACAATTAATATAAATATATATACAGTGGTCCCTGACAAGAGTGCCCCCAAAAAGTTTTCGGGGAAAGCCGACGAGCAAGTGTTTTTTGCTTTTAGTTACAGGAAATTGAGATAATGGTCCGGTTTCCCCGGGAGTAAACCCGTCGCGCCATCACGATCAGTTAGCCGGGGGCTTCCGCTGTGATAAGGTTAGTTGGCGCGGTGTTTTTAATTTGTTGTAGTTCATTTATTTTTATAACCATGGACGGGAAAAAAGTTTGTAAAAAATCAAGTGCTAAGAAAAAGATGATGAGTATTGAAATTTCAGTTCCCCACACAGTTCGTGGAAAAAAAAACCCAGAAAAAATTGCAACAGGTCGTGCAGTGACTTTTTTAAAGACACTTGCCTAACCATTTCCGGGAAAATTCTGAGGGGAGGGAAAAAACAAACCTCCGGGCATGTTTTTTTTTTAAACGGCCTAAGGTGAAAGCGGAAAATGTAGCGAAAAAAGGCAAAAAACCAGTGAGGATATCAATTTATTTCTTTACATTTCTTTTTTTTTTTGTGCAATAAATATTTGATATTTATAAATACGTTTTTTTTATTCAAAACCACGTAACAAAAAAAAACTGGGGTGCTTTTTTAGGTTGGAAAAGGATTAATGGTAGTTCAATTGTTTTTGGGGGAAAATTTGGGTTCGAGATACAGTAATTCAAGATACGAGCAAGGCGGAACGAATTTAAAATTGATGTCGAGGTTTCCCGTTTTATATACATATGACAGATTCAAAATATCAAGTGACAAAATAGAAAGCGATTTTCCTTGCAATTTTCCGTTTTCCTTTCTATTTCTGTTGGACTATTTTTTGTTTGTTTGTTACTATTTATTCATTAATTAAATTTAATTATTCTAATAAAATAGTATAGTAAAAAAGAAATTACATTCTCAGAAATTAGGCCATCCCAGGTAGGATTCGGAACCCACGACTTCTGGATTAGAAGTCCAACATGCTACTCATTGCGCTACAGGGACACAGCAAACGATTCTCCTTTCTACATATGGTGTAGGACAATTAATTTGTTTGTTACTATTTATTCATTTTTTAAGTTAATTAATCAATTAATATTTGAAAAAACTATATTAACATCAAGTATCATCCACTACAAATTTAAAAAAATGTATTTGAAATTGAATAGATGAACGGTTTATTAACGGTTGAAAATGTGAACATGATATATTTATATATATATAGGAAGAGTGTGACGAACTCACGCGTTTTTTTATTAACATGTCCTTTTGGGTTCTTCGGGGCCAGAAGAAATGGCAATTCTTTTCCAACCAACCCGAGAAGTAAAACGTGAATGAAAGATGCAAATTAGGAAGCTTTTAAATAACAGAAGTTTATAGGAAGCGGGGTGGCATTTGGGGAGTGTTATGATAGTCCGTATTGCAAGTTTGAAGAGTATTTCGAGAAGTTAAGTGACAGTCCAGAGAGAGGTTACCCGTTACAGAGAGCCTTTAGTCAAGGTGGAATAATTCCACGCCAGTGAACCGCAACTTCAGTTAGGGTCCGGTAGATTGCTACTTTGTTGGACATTAAGGTCGGAGTTACCATTTTAATATTCGGATCTGTGTTTACATTGAAACTGAGCTTAGGCGAGTTAGTTATTGATAGTGGTCCGGGTTACGTTATTTCGGTATTATATATTGTGTGTTTCTCACCGTAGATTCTCTCACATATCATATTATTACCTAATCTGTCATTGGCTTAAATTAAGATCTTAATAAGTTAATATTAAGATTATAGCAGCGTCTGGTTCTTCATTTAATCCTACACCTCTAGCTCACGCTGATAATCTAGAAGGGCACCCAAGGGGTTCGCCCTTACAAGAGAGTGAACTAATTGTAGGAATTGAAAAAGTTTGTACAACTCTCAGTGTGTCACTATGTAGCGTATGTGTGATCAATGTTTTATAAGAAGTATTATGCATAATACCTTAAACACTTGAATACAATGATTCCTAACTTATAATTCATTTTGTATATTTTCGTATTTTAAAATTATATTTTTATAAATATGTAATGCGATATAAAAATAAATGCAAAACATAAGATGTCCTACTTTTGAATAGATCCGAGTTGGTGGAAGGAAACTTATTTCTCACAAAAGAAAGTGGTATTAAAATCAAATTAATAATGAGGTAAAAGCTAAATGAATTTATTATTATAAATCAATCTCAAACTCAAATATATGTTAACATAACATTACTAGAAAATAAGGCTTCAATTTTCTCAAAACTTACTTATTTTTCTGAAAGCAACAAGATTCTGTCTTTATTAAAAAAAATGCTGCGTGGAATGCCATGCGATAGAAGTGAAACTTCTTTAGCGACGTTGGAACATTGATTATTTGCCCTAATATTCCAAACTGACCGTGTACATGTCTCAAACACCTAATTTGCATGAAAGGTAGTCGTGGCAAAATAGTCTTTCTGATACCAAATCCGAAGTAGGAAGATGAATTTCTGGGTATACAAAACCATTATATTTTGATAAATTTGGTATACTCTTTTCCTACTTAAACTTTGTCAGCAATTGTAGCATGCTTTAATGTCTTTTAAATAATTTCCCGGTAAAATATTTTGTAAAATATTTTTGTGCTCAGCAACAGGCTTTCTCAAAACATCTCTAAACTATAATCTGTCACAAATCGAACACCCCTGACCGAAAGGATTATCAACGAATTGCTTTTGAAAATCTTTGTGAGCATTTTTATGGGAATCATAGTCTTTGTAAGGTAAGATAGAATTTATTATCAATTCACATGAATCAGTTTCAACACGCACTAGACTTATTGAGGGTTCTGATTTGGGCCCGGGTATTCACAATGTCCGTTTTAAATTTGGCTATTGAAGAGTCTCAATAGACCCATCATTGGCTTGAACCGGCATTAAGAGATATTTTGCAATGTTTTTTCCGTGCTCGATATTTTTTCATGACCGATCGAGATTTGGCAGGAACACTTGATGAATTCGCACTATTTTTCTTTTTCTTTTTTTTTTGTCACTTTTTAGACTGGACTTGCTGCTAGTTTTTCTTCTTTTTTTTTTCACGAAACTCTTTTTCTCTTTGTGCATTTGATTTAGGCATTCTAACTAGAATTAATAATAATTTGACAAACAAATAAATAAATTATAAATAAATAAATTAAACAAATAAATTAGCCACCAAACACATCGCCCCATATAGCCAACAATCTAATGATAATTTCAAAAAGACACGCTTTTGCTGCGAGAACTATTTTGTCTCCACCGTAATGCTCACACTGCAACTGATACAACCGTTGATAATGTTAACGGGTCTGGGGGAAAAGGTCCCCTTATCGGACAAGGACAAGGTGGCGAGTTGACCAGTCGGAGACGTGGGCAATACCCAACTTTTTCACCGATATGCCGCAAGTCACGCGGTGTCCCCCTTTCTCGGGCCGGGGTGGGATGGATAGGTATCGGATCGTGGCTTGCCTTGTGAGTTCGATTCCAGTACCACTAAAGACCCGCCGTGGGGGAAAAGCGATGCACGTTAAATCTGTCGGAGCGGAAACGTCCCCATTGGTGCGGTGTGGTATTTGGGGAGGGGGGGGTGCCAGTCAGGTGTCGTCCACGTCACTTGACCATGGTTCTTACTGGCCCGTCCCCAAAAAGCCCTCTTTAGCTGAACAGTGCGACCTTAATATTCAATCAATCAATCAGTCCCTCCCTCCCCTCCCCCCCCCTTTTTACCATGGGAAAATTTCCCGGTTGATGGCGGGAAGACTACTTCAGTTCGCTTTTTCACTGTTACGCAAAACTGTGCAGTTTTTTCATTCACTCTCGAGCTCAAAATGTTTAACTTCAATAACCAAACCATCTAAGAAAATGAGCATATAATACATTATATAAGAATTCTGAAATGCACTTGTTAGCATTTTTTAAAAGCATAACTTATTCAAGAAATATAGTGATGATAATGTACAGCAGGAGTTGGCAACCCATGGTAAGCATACCCCATGTGGCACGCCATACAATTCTAAGTGGCACTCTGCAATACTCTACAAATTTGTCAATTTTTCAGTAACTGGACGTTGATTAATTTAAATCGGATCTTAATTAACAAACATCTTCTGAATTATGGACATGTACGGAATTACGAAAAAATCTGAAAGATAACTCTATAGATAAATTTACAGCTATTTTGTAAATTATTGAATGTCCTTTCTGGAGAGATTTAATTGTCTGAAGAGAGCAAATGTTATATACTCTGCATTCCGTTTTTCGTCCTACATATCTAAGTAAAAAAAAAAATCTTTCCTCATATGAAAAATATTTTGAATCCACAAAGAAATTGTTTAGCAGCGAACGCTGAATCGGTCAATTTAAAGTCAAAATTTTTACCCTGATTTTTGCGATATGAAAATGAAAGGGCAAGCACTAAGTTGAATTAAAAATTTTTATTTAAATATGATGAAGGGCCCTTTTGTTTTTGTTGTCTATTTCTTATTTTAATAAATACTGTGATGGTCGGGGTTTGCACGGGTTTCTCTTTCTTTTATAAATTTTCCCTTCCCTTCACAAAATCACCCCTTCCATTATTCTTTTTCGAATTGTCTATTCGCTCACTCACATTGCAATTTTTTAGCCCCCGGAAACGAAAATGTACTTTTTTTAAAAAAACAGTTGTATATTGAAGAAAGACACAAAAGTAGAAATTTTTAAAATTACAAAACTCCACAACTATATTAAATGTAGAATCAAAATAAATTGTGAGCATTTTTTGAAATGATCAATAACTAACAATTGAAAACCACGACCACTCCCACAGGTAGTTCATAAAATAATAAACGCTGCACAGCCTTAAGCTAAAGAAGTAATTACAGCATTAAAACAATCAGAATTAACAATTAAAATGCATATTAAACCAATTTAATTTGGAATTACTGTAAAAAAATTGAATTAACTGGAACAGCGATGAAACCAAAATAGTAATAACATTAAAACAAACAACTAAAAAATCAAAATTTTAAATGTGTGTGTGTGCATTGATAAAAGTGCATATTAATTTTTTTTAACCTAAGGGTACCAGCAAATCATACACTTTAAATGTGCATTGATAAAAGTGTCTATTATATTTTTAAAATTTAAAACTACCTTTTATTTTTTATAAAAATTAAAGATTATCAGTTGTACAATATTTTTCAAAAATAATATACAGCTATTTCTTTAAAAACAGGTCAATTATGTTTTGTTCATTATTGCGCAAAATATTTTTCATATTCAAGAAATATTGTTATAAAAAAAATTTATTATAAAATTATATTATGTCAGTAAAACAAAAAAATATTTTTTAAATTAAATTACTTTTATAACTTTAGAGAATGCTTGAAGTATCATAAGAAGGCATAGAAAACCGACGATCCCCATTTCCATTATTTTTATTTCGAAATGTCGTCCTCGTCACTTGACAATAGTTCAAAAATTTCCAGGTGCGTCGCCAAAAGCTCTCGAGTACGTGAACAGTGCGACTTTGAAATTCACTCACTCATTTTGTAATTTTTTAGCCCCAGGAAACGAAAATGTAAATTTTTTAAAAATAGTTGCATATTGAAGAAAGACAGAAAAGTAGAATTTTTAAAATTTACGAATTCCACAACTATATTAAATGTTGCATTAAAATTGTGAGCATGTTTTGAAATGTTCAACACACGGAAAAAATTTCCATCCCATTATTTTTATAAGTGAAGTAGTTATTAAATGTTTGATTTAAATGTTTAGTATTTTATAAAAATTAGTAAAAAAATGTTTTCAGCATTTAATTTTTTAAATCATTAATTTTAAAAGATCAAAATATGAAGTTTTTAAAAATCGCGCGCTTTCATTTAAACGCATTGATTTGGATTCATTTTAGAAAAAGTTTCATTGTTTTGTAATATATATATATATATATATATATATATATATATATATATACATAGTATAATAAAATAAAAGTGAAGAACTTCTAGAACCTACAATACTTATATATATATATATATATATATATATATATATATACACTGCTGACCACCGCAAATGCAACACCCTGAAGGAAGCATGCAAATAACATGAAATTTACAACATGCATTAGCGGAGGTGAGATATGCAAATGACTAGAATTTCAGCGCAGACACACATCACGCGCGCCTGTGGCGCCACCTCAAAGCGCTATTTAAGGCTTGGAGCTTTCGACGATTTCAAGTTCAGCAACTGTGTTTTTCTTGTGGTTTTTTCAAAAAATGATCAGTTATTTCTCATAGAAAACAGCTATCAGCTTTTGATCAAGTATCTGAGTTCGACAGAGGAAGGATAGTGGCCTACCGAGATTGTGGATTATCTTTCAGGAAAATCAGTAGTCGTGTTGGACGAAACCAAACAACTGTAATGCAGATATGTGACAGTTGGATGCAGGAGGGTAAGACGGACCGACGTAGTCAATCGCATCCACCTTAGTGTACCACTTCACGTGAGGACAGGCAAATCGTGCGCATAGCAATGACGGATCTCTCAGTCACATCATGAACCATAGCACAGCACATTGAGTCTGTAACGTATCATTCAGTGTTTGCGCGTACGATTCGACGCCGTTTACAGCAGAGTGATCTGTCCGCAAGACGTCCATTGCTTGGTCTACCCTTGACGCAGAACCACAGACGTCTCCGCCGCCAATGGTGCGATGAAAGAAGGATGTGGGCGGCAGAATGGAATTGAGTTGTCTTTACTGTCGAGTCACGCATCTGTCTGCAACACCTCGATGGTCGGATTCGAGTCTGGAGACACCATGGATAGAGGATGCTGAACAGCTGCGTTATACACCGCCACACTGGTCCTGCACAGGGTATTATGGTATAGGGCGGTATTGGATATCACTCTCGCACTCCTCTAGTACGCATTTTCGGTACTTCAAACAGCCAGTGCTACATCTCCGAGGTGTTGGAGCCAGCTGTCCTTCTTTATCTTCAGGGCTTGGCCACAGCCATATTTCAACAGGATAATGCGCGACCACACGTAGCAGGCATTGTCCAAAGGTTCTTCGTTAATCACCAGATTGAATTTTTTTCCTGGCCTGCTCACTCTCCGGATCTTTTGCCGATAGAAAACATGTGGTCCATTGTTGCTCAACGATTGACCCAGATTACACCCCCAGCTGCCACACCAGATCAACTTTGGCAACGTTTGGAAGCTGCTTGGTCTGCTGTACCCCATGAACACATCCAAAGTTTCTTTGAATCAATGCCGAGACGTGTGGCAGTGGTGATCTCCAACAATGGCGGCTACTCTGGCTACTGTTTCTGGCATGAACCACACTTTACAGAAGTCTATAAATTTAATCATTTGATACTTGGTGAACTTGTTTTCTACAAAATAAATTTTGTTGTGCTATCTCTTGTCTTTCTTGGTGTTGTATTTACGGTGGCCAGCAGTGTATATATACAGCATCATGGCTAATTCAAAATATATAAGAATACAAAGTTAAAAAGGCTGGACATTTATTTACATTAACTGTATAAAATCATTCAAAAGAAAATATACTATGTGATAAAAATATATTCCACTGTTCTTCAATAAATCATTCTCTAAGAACGAAGAAAACTATCAGTGTTATAAAAAGATTAAAAGCAAAATTCTATAACCAATCAATATCATTTCATAATGCATTTTAAGAAGTCTAAACTAACCTAGATTTATACTCTCTTCTTACGTCATTCTACTACCCCCGCCGCTATTTCCTCCATTCGTATACTGAAGGGGAATCGTCATACCTGACGCGAATGACCATGGCACAAAACAGAGCTTTTTATGAAATATTTAAAAAAAATAAGAGCATGATTTTTAAGTTAATGCTTTCAAACTTAACACATCGATTGCAAACAACGGTAATTTTTAAACAAAAAATGTAACAAAAATAACGCTTAAATATTTCTCTCAAAAAATTTTAAAAAAACGAAAAACACAAAATTTGTTTTAAAAACCGTAATTTTTAAATAATTTTTTCTATCTTTTGTACAGATTACAGATAATATTGTTCTACAAACGGAAAAAAGGTTTCGTGAGATTATATTTATAAATAAGGAAGTAATTAAGTTTTTAAATAAAATTTTGAATATTTTTTGAAAAATCGTAAAAAAAAGGTTTTGACATTTAATTTTTAAATGTCTGATTCTAAAAGAGAAAAGTATGAACTTTTTTAGTGTAGAATATCATTTCATTGACGTGAAAGAAAATGCAAGCGAAATGATTTAGAAATAATTTTCATAAAAACGTTTCAATTTTGACTCATTTTAGGAAAAATCGTAAAAATTAGAAAATATTATTATTTTGTTATAAAAATTATACCGTATCGTGGCGAAAAAAAAATGATCTTTCCGATTCCGTAATTATTTTCGGTTTGAGTTTTATAGTAAGAATTGGATGGGTTTTTGAAAACGGGGGGGGAATTGGAACTCATTCCACTGAAATAATAATGACGCTTGGCGGTATAAAAAGGCAACAGGGGTAATCCAATTATGCGTTTTAAGGCTTTTAATTAATATATTTTAACTAATTGCAATATCGGAATATAAATGGTAAAAACAGATTTCTCGGAACATTCTCGATCTTTTGGTATCTTTCGCGAGTTTCTGAGTAGTGCGGTTCGTAAGAAAATAGATGTACATACAAAGCAACCTACATACATACATTTGCTTACCTACGAATTTTAAAAGTGTAGATGCTTAGAAATATGAAATATATGTACAATATTAAATTTTTATTTTTGTTGAAGAAATAGTTATATTTTATGCTGTTTAATTTTATGTTAAAAAATATCTTTAAATGATGCAAAATTAATATATAATAAAACTGTAAATATCTATGTTATTGACCTTTGTTCTGTAACTCTGCGTGCATTATCACGAGAATAGAAATGTTTAAAATGTATACTACTGTGTGGCACGCTGAATCATATAGGTAGTTTGGTTTGGCACCCTATAGCTAAAAGCCTTCCGACCATTGCTGTAGAGTAAAGGCTTATCTTATCTGAGAAATCTGAATCTGAATATTCCCCAATCAAATACTAATACAAAAAAGTATGTCTAAATGAATTTCGCGACTTGTGTTTCATGGAAAAACCTTTAGTTAAAACCACTGTTAAAAAAATAGGGGTGCACACGAATTTAACGAAATTACGCAAGTATTTCTTCTGATAACTAACAAAGAACAAAACATCCGTGGTCTAAAATGTAGCAGAAAACCGAAGAAGAAAGATTCATAAGCAAATCACCTTACAAGGGGTCAAAAACCAGAAAAAAGAAATAAGTGCATAAATCATGATTTCGGAAGAAGTTATTGTTTTTCGTCGTCTCAGTGGGGAAATTCAATCTTTCGGCTGTTCTTTTGAGAAAAGGGAACCGAAAAATGTCACTACAACGTGATCTACCGGAATTTATGGCTTGGTGTATTATCGGGAGACTGGAATCCCGGCAAACACAAAGAACTGTAGTGGAAGCTATTGGAGTGGCAATAAGTTTCATTACAAGACTGTGGAATCGATTCTAAGAGACAGGGCCTGTTTGACGTCTGCCAGGGCAAGGTTATCCAGTTTCATGCAGTAAGTCTGTATGCATGTAGACCAAAGGTGTGTATTAGTTGAAAAAAGACACCGTGTGGTCAGAAGAAAGTGGGCTGCTGAACATAGAGATTGGATGCAAAGTGATTGAAGTCAAGTGCTGTTTACTGTAGAGTCTTGATTTAATTTAGAGTATGACTCCAGACTTGCTTTGGTATGGCGAGAAAAGGGCACTTGGAATAACCCAAAAATTGTTCAAGAAAGATACCATTACAGACTAGGTGGTTTGATGGTATGAGCTGGTATCAGCATAAGCTGATATATTTCTTTGCATATCATACGTAATGGCAATTAGGTGGCTCAAAGGTATGCAAACGATATCCTAAGACCCCATGTCGTACCTTGCACTGCAGCCATGGGAGATTCTTTTGATGCAGGATAATGCCAGAAATCATATAGTTCGTCTTGTGGAGAACTTTCTTGAAGTTTAAATAATACAGCGTATGGAGTGGTCAGCATGTTCATGTCAGCTTGACCTAAATCTTATCCAGTATGATCGAGACTCATTCGGACGACGCATTCAGAGAGATCATTGCCTTCGCTTACTGTCCGGGAGGTGGAGATTGTACTCCTTGAAGATTAAAACAATATTTCCCAAAGTCTCACCGATAGCCCCATCGCATTCATGCTAAACAGATGCGCAGCAATCTTAGCAGTTCGGGGAGACCAAACACCATATTAAACATCCAGTACCAATTCTAAGCAATCATTTGTCATTTACATGTAACGAAATTGTTGGTCTGAAGCCTCATTTCATGTTCCTTATACTATATCAAAGAATTAAAGTTCCCATACGATTGAATTTTCTTTTTTTTTTTATGTATTTAGTTTTGTTACACCTGTTCTTCACATTTTATGCCTATTCATGGCTGTCCTGCAGTCTACTTCTTTTCGCTTGCTTCCATAATTTTTTTGAGCAGTGTCTTATGTCGGAAATATTATGCTAAATAGTATTCATCTTCCAATGAATTGAAAGTAGACGTTACATATTAATGTCAAAATATTTCTTCTTTTTTTCAACTTAGCTATCTGGTCTCATTTTAAAACCAAAAAGAGTGTTTGAGGAAAATTGGAGAAAAACTGACATTAGAGCTTTCTTACTTTTTGTTTTTAGACAATAAATTATTAGCAGATTATTTGTCTTACTTGTTTCTAATACGTTTGTTAACTATTTATATTGCATTTTTTTAAAAATTATTAAAACCTAATTATAATAAAAATGCTTCATTGTATGATATTTCATGTATTTAAATTATAATTAAAGCTATATTTATTTCAGAATCAAAGTGTTCATATAATTTCCTAATGAACTGTTACTACTCGTCTATTTGTAATGTTTCGGGATCGATTAATAGTATCAGGAACTTAAAATGTGCAGGTATCTTTATAAATTGAAAAAAAAAGTGTTTATGGGGGTTTGGGAGATATCCAGACTTCAAGATACTTTTTTAACAATACAGCATAATTATCATCAATAGGTGTTATTGATATCAATAGGTTTTAATGATATCAATTGTTGTGTTATAGGTGATAGATACGTTCTAAAACACAATTTAAATTATTGAAAATTGTTTTCTCGTCCAATGCTCACACATTTTGTCTTTATTCAGAAAATACATCATATATATTAGGGTAAATTCTCATTACCTTAAATATGATCAGCCATTCACAGAAGCTCCACTCGATACCAAATCATTTTAACTTTTCACTCTTTGACTCAGACTGCTTTGCTTCACCAACACACACACAACCGGATTGGCTAGGTATCACTCCACTCACTACCATCACAAAAAAAAAGATTTTTTTTTTACCTTTATCAATATTTTTTCATCATTTTTTATTTGTACTTGTACTTTATTTACATTTGTTAACTTATTCATATCAAAGTAACTTTTCTTTTTTTTTAATTTTCATTATTTATATTTTAAATTCTAAATACTTTTTATTAAAAAGGGTAATTTGAAAGAGTTTTAATATCACCCAAAATGTCCTGAAAGGAGAAGAAGGTTCGGAAGAACTAAGTGTGCACCCCCACCACCATCAAACTACAACTACATACTACCTTAAATATACATCAATATGTTAACAAATTTCCCAAAATGCACAATTGTGAAAGAGAATATTTGTTATAATTAGTCACTAAAAAAATACCTTATTTTTGAATTAGAACTCAAAGTTAAAAAATTTAAGCAAGCGGGAAAAAAGGCTTTGAAAAAAAGTTTCCCTTGTGTGGCATTTATTGGTTATGCTTCAAGAGTTTCTAATACAAAAAAGATTTCATCCAGTAATAAAATTTGAAAACATTATGTACCCATTGCTCAAGCGAATATAGTTTAGATTTCAGCTATCTTGTCACTCACATAACCTCGCTTTCAGCTGTCTCCTTTACGTTTTCAAAGTATTTAATATACACACAGTACTAGTTAACATACTTGGAACCGAAAAAAATATTAGTTCTTTTTTATCTTTCATTGAAGCCGTCTGAAAAATTTAATATATCCTTATCGACATGTATTATTTGATATGATATTTAAAAATTCATTTATAGTAATTTATTCTTGAGTTAGAATCTACTACGATTAGTTTTACTTTTCTCAGAATTCCTCACCTTCATTTAACTGAATTAGGCAGGAAGCCTTTCATTTTAGACACTATAAATATTAGAAAAAGTGTTGCAACATTATACATAAAAATGTTAGCAACATAAATTTTAGCAATGAAGCTAAAATAAGTATAAATAATTATAGAATGAAGTAAAAATAACTTTAATATATATATATATATATATATATTATACAAGTAAACTCATTCATACACATATGTACATATATTCTAACCTTAATGTCAATTAGCATATAACAAATTTCTTCTGCAACCCTTCAAAACCCATAACTCAAATTTTTACAGAGCCCTCTATATTTGCCCATGCGTGTGTGTGTGAACAAAAGGTCTTTAAAAATAATCTTTAATTGTCCCAATTTATAATCATTATAAATCTTCTACGATGATAATTTTTTTTTCAAAAAAATAATTTTCTCTTCGTGTTATCAATAAGCAATAATTCCTGATTTATAATACAATGTGATAGTTATAAGACAACATCGGCGTGTGATAACACATGATACAAGGATTCACGCTATTCTTAGAGTCTGGGAACTAAAAAAAAAGTGTTCTCTAAAATCAAAGAACTTATTTGAGCTCTTCTGACAGCGTTTTCAATTTAATTTATAAATTGTTTACCAGAATACTGAAATTTTCTATTGAATACTTCATATGATTTCATGGAAACAAATAAAAAAACATGTTTTCTGCTTTACTGTAAACATGTTTTGCTCTTCAAAGAAATTTTTGAAAATCGTTAGTTGGAAAAAAAAAAATTTGATATCTTGTTTTCAAAAGTATTTCTTTAGAAAAGTAGGAATTATCTTATTTCATACTCTACACAACTTCTAGATGTATTTTCGATTAGAAATCTGATACTCGAATAACTTTTATCAAAGAAATAAAAGAAAATTGGAAAGTAAGTACATAACAATGTATTCTGTAAAATTCAATTAACTCTGTTATTCTTAAGTGCAGAACATACAAACTAAAAAAATGTTTCTTTACCCTTCGCGTGTAGAATATTATCCTATAAAAAGAAAAATTACTTTACTTACTGATAATTGTTTTGCTTAAATCTTAATCAATTATATGATGAAATAAATAATTATGATAATCAATACATGAAGCTATTCCCAATATACCAACGAAGAATAAATTTATGTTTCAGTATACGGATAGTTGATAAATAACTTAGTAATCGTGTGAAATAAATTACCAGGGGATTCTCAACACTTAATTATTTATTGAATACATATAACTTCAAATAGTAGTACGTTGAAACATCAATTATATATATATATATATATATATATATATATATATATATATATATATATATATATATATATATATATATATATATATATATATACAGGGTTAGCGAAATTAAACTTCCGCTACTCAGAGAGCCCTGGAGGCTATTCTACTAGTCTGAAGTGAAAAATATTTGGGCAACAAAGATTTCAGACGATGCGATCGAGGTTTATAAAATTAAAAAAAAATAGTTGAAAAATAGCCACTAGATGGAACTTATGGCGGTGAATACTAATCTTCAAATCCAACGCAGTTGTCAAACTCTGCCAGTAAACGTTATCTTTCAAAAAGCCCCATAACCATAAGTCGCAAGGAGTGAGATCGAGTGATCGTGGAGGCCAAGCTGTTTTTGGAAGGATCGGCAGTACACACGTACGTATGTCCATTCCTGACTTAACAATTGTTGAACTGAGCTTGTGCTGTGAGGTGGGGCTTCATCGTGCAGGAATTTAGTTTCTTGTAGGTATGGTTTCTTGTCTTCTTCGCGTTGCTGTAGAATAGAAATTACGTGTAGGTCTGTAACATCTCACAATACCGTTCCCCCTTAACATAACAGGTGGTAAGTCATTGAAGGATCACTCGTTCAAAAAAATAGGGCCCGAGAATGAATGAAGAAGTGAACCTGCTCTATTCGGCCACTTTCGTATCATGCAAAGCTTTAACATTTCGCTGTTGCAACAGAATAGGGTGCACTCTCAGGCTACGACGGCATTCTGAAATGCTTACCTGATTGTGGTAAGAACACCATCTTTATTTTATTGTGCATGATATTAACATATTTTGCTAAAATGTGCTGACCCACAGAACCATCCATTGGCAATTTTTTAAACTTTTTTTATTATTTCAGAAATTATTATATTATTATATTATATCAGAAATTATTATTATAATTTTATTATTTCATTATTTTGAAGTGTCTGTTGTCCAAATATTTTTTCCCTTCTGACCAGTAGAACAGCGTCCAAGGCCCTCTGAGTATCGGAAGTTTAATTTCGCTAACCCTGTACAAATATATATAATTGCGGGCCCAATATTCGTAACAACAGCACGTGAACTTCAAATCAAACCCTTTTTATTGGAACTCTATGAATTACTTTACATTGATTATATAATGATGGTCATCCTTAAATACAGCCCATAAAGCGTACCTAAGAATGATAAAAAATTGAATTGGATAGATTGGAAAATATATTCACCTGGCTTTGTAACACAGTAATAACAGGTCATGAATTACTTGGAGGGAGTTCTAATTAACGTCGCCTTGCAAAGCAAGACAAAGAGATAATTGCAATGGACCTCACAATTTTGACCTGTGGAAGGCAACTAATTTGGCACACCCTCTCCAAGTTATCACCTTAAGCCAATCGGAAAACTTTGAGCTTCGACAAATTTAATCTGCGTCTTCAG